>PVKA01001637.1:0-141430 GCA_004027165.1 Ctenomys sociabilis | reverse complement strand
GATGTATACTTCATTTTTATACTTTTATACTTTTCTGCTGGATGGTTAAGACCTAGGTAGATCAAATCTTATATACCAACACATGAACTTTATATTTCCTATGTGGTCATTGAAGTCTTCTCAGGGTTTATCTTGTAGTCCTGTACATTATTCTGTAGTTCCTTTGTCTGTGTCATCCATGTGGATGAGTCACGGCCAACAAATTTGTTATTGTTATGAATTAGTATTTTCTATGTACATAATCTCATGCATATAAATAAAAGTAGCCTGAGTGTTTGCCTTTCCATCTCTGTTCTTCCTTCCTTATCATATCTTAATGGCTAGTGTCTCCAGTGTGGTGGAGCAGTGAGGGCAGATGCTGTGGCCTTGTTGTCACCTGAGGGGATTAGCACTCTGGCTCATTGTGGACATGCTGGCAGCGCTGGGTTTCTTACTGCTGTGTTTCACTGGATTGATGTTCCTTTCATTCTTAGTTTACTGAGAGTTTTTGCTATAACTTAGTGCATTTTACTGAAGATAAAGTATACTCCAATTCAAAACTGATTTATTGGGCCAGTGAGATAGCTCAGCGGGCTAAGTGCCTGCTTTGGCAAGTGCAGGGACCAGGGTTCGATCCCTGGTCCTGCATTCTGTGCTGACCCTGCCCCCGGGACACACTGAGCCAGCAACTAATGTGGGCATGGTGGGACATACCTGTAATCTGAGCACAAGGGATGCTGAAAACAGGAGGATCACTCAAGTCCATCGTGTAATGAGACTCTGTACCAAATACATAAAAAATAAGATAAAATAAAAATAAAAAATAGAACTGATTTATGAATTAATGTTAAATGTTGTACATCCTAAATCTTGAATAGAGCATTGTTATCCCAGGCATAATCAATTTAAGAAACAAGTTAAACTGTGTAAACTTTAAAAAATGTTTAAGAAAGACTCAAACCTAAAAATTTTCTTTTAAAAATTGACCAGCTTCATATTTAAAGGCATAATCAAAATGTTGTTCTAGGATTTTGAAAACTGAAAAACAATTTTAACAATTAAATTGCTATTTTCCATTTATTAAGGTAATATAATACTTAAATCTCAATTTTTCCTTTATGAAAAATGTTGCCTGTAAAATCTGAGTTAAACTTTTCTAATTAACACCACTTTGCATTTCTTTAGAAAACTCAGAATATTTTTTGCACTTAGCAATTTTTTAAAAAATTTTATGTATGGGTATCATAGATGTATGTAGTGTAACATTAAATAATAAGTTTGTAGGTTAATTGTGAATCACTGTTGCAAGGTTTAATTCTATTCCTGCTCCTTGTACAGATGAAGCAATAAATTTAGGAAGAGTAAATTGCAGGCTTATCTTTATGCAAACTTTACTTTAGGAGCTACTCCGTGACCCGCTGTACATTGGACTGCGGCAGAGAAGAGTGAGAGGCTCGGTGTACGACGACTTTTTGGATGAGTTCATGGAAGCAGTTTCTTCCAAGTAGGTATATTTTTATGTTATACATTTGAATTAAATTTCAAACATCTAAAGGTAAAATAGTATAACTTTTTAAAAATATCCACGTCTGATCACTGTGGCTTAATAATTAGAAGAGATTTCCAGGGTTTCAGTCACCTCTCTGGTTCCCTACTCCCAGCCGCTGCTGGCCTAATGATAAACATGTGTCTGTCCTAAAAACAAGCATCTCTGTTGTTCTCCTCCTCAATGCTTTTCTCTTGCCAGAATCTTGAGAACGTCTGACTGTTGAAATGCATGGTTATATATAAAGAAGGAGACTGCAACAAGGGACAATAATTGTAAACAATAAAAAGCTTCCCTTTGGCAATCTGTGTTTTTTTCCCTGGGTGCTTCAGTCCTGTTTGTACAGAGCATCTGGACTCTTGTGCTAGAAGAAGTGGGGAAGCAGTGAGGATAAGAATGTGGTGGCACAGTCCCGGGGTCTCTAAGGAGAAATGGTATCCTAACCCTGGGCCTGAATTAATTACAGTATTTGAATAAAATGCAGTATTGTGTTTTCATGTAATCGGACTGTGGGTCAGGTGCTACTGTGAAAGTTTGTGTACTTTTCTTGAAAATGGACTCCACCATAATTTTATCACTATATTCCAAGAAAAATTTGTCATACCAACTGACAATCATTTTTTGTTAATGTATAAGTACAGAAGCACTGTACCATTTTAAAATGCATGTTGGCCTTGGTTTGTCATAACGAATTACTTTATTAAAATCAGCTGTAACTGATTTTATAACATGTATGATTTCAAAGAAATTGTGTCTCACAGTGGAAAGTGCATTTGTCAGTTTGTATAATGCTTACAACACACTGAATCTCTTCTTACCAGCATTTTGGAGTAGAGTGTATCTGTCAGTTCTTATGGCCTGCTTTTTAAAATGACACACCTCATTTATTCATTGCTATATTAAGTTATACTTATTCACAGAAGTGGTTGAGGAGCTACAGATTAAGCTCAGAAATGCATGATAAATTAATTTCTAGTAAGTTTTAAAATATTTAACTATAAATATCTTACCCCCCAAAAAAAATCTTAACCAGTGAATTCTTATATAACCAGTGATTTCTTACAAGCTTCTAAATAGCAACATGAATCAAGAGACCATTTAGATAAGTCTGTGAAGCTATAGGAAAGAAAAGGAAACACAATTCAGAATGTATGTTGTTTTGCTGTTTGTGGATATAAAATCTAAATACGACTCACTTAGTCTCTTTGCAAAGAAGCTGTTAAACAAGTTATCAGCATTGAAGGGAGAATGAAATAGAGAAGAAATTATTATTTGAAACCAATGAAAAACTTTCTGAAAGAACAAGGTGTACTATTTTTGCAGAATCAGAAAAAAATTAGTATATTGAATACTTAAGATATTTGATAAGAAATTGAGGATTCATGATACTCAACAGTTATTTTATTACTAGTTTTATTGTTAGTGTTACTGCTTTGTTTGTCCTTGCAGACAAAGTCTTGCTACATAGCTGAGGCTGCCCTTGAACTCACTATGGGGTCCAGCCTGTGCTTGACCTCACAGTCATCCTCCTACTTCCACCTCCCATGTGCTGGGCTTACACGCATGCACCACTACCTCTGATTGACAGTAATTTTAAATGTAGAAACTTATATATAACAAGCATGTGTGCACTGGAAATGTCTCATGGCTTTTCCAAGAGAAAATATCAAAGACTCAAAAAAATATCTCTTATATTGAGATTTCTTTGGAAACTTTGTCTAGCCATGAAACCTATCCACAGCCCAGTTAAATTAGAAAGTAGTCCTGAAGATAAGCCCATGTTTATTTAACAAGGAAACACAACTTCATTTCAGGGTGGGAGTAACCAATGAAAGTTGAGATACCAGGGAATCAAATGCTGAGGGGGAATTTGTGAGACAATGCCTTTGCTGTCAACCCTTTTGGAAGTAGGGAAGCAGAAGGAGCAGTGGACAGAGGGGAAGCTTTCGTGGTACACAGACCCACGGATACCTTTGGATGACCTGTCACCACCACTCATTCCATTTAAGTTTTTAAGGGAACTCTTAATTCCTGTTGCTTTGTAAATGTACCATTCTGACAGGGTTGGGATAGAGTAGTTCTTACCTTTAACTAAGGACTTGATATAGATGCTTTGGTATATTTTCCAAGCATAAAGTAAGAGTATGATTTCGTTTTGAGGTCAGAGGAGTTATCACCAGGTAGGTGTGTGATCTCACTGGGTCTGTCATGAACCAAACCATGCCTGGGCCTCCTTTATTATTGGCCTCCATCATGCGTCCTCTGATTAGGGAAGGAGAAGAGAGGAGCTGCTGATGTTTCAGATCTCTGGATATTACTGTAGCTCTGTGCCAAATAGTTCTCAACAGTGTTTCACTTGGCCAGTTACCTGAACAAAAGTTCATAGGTCTCTTTGGACAAAAACTGGGGGGTTGTTATTGTGTATACTTGCCATATTATTGCAAGGTCCTTTCTTGTGAAAATTAGGCCTCTTTTTTTTTTTTTTTTTTTTTTTTTTTTTGCGGAACTGGGGATTGAACTCAGGCCCCTGTGCTTGCCAGGGAATCGCTTATTCCACTGAGCCATCTCCCCAGCCCTAAAGTTTATGCAGTTTTTTTTTTTTCAGATGTGAGAATTCTTTTTGTTTTTTTTGTGGAACCAGGGATTGAACTCAGAACTCAGGCCCTTGCACTTGCCAGGGAAGCGCTTATTCCACTGAGCCATCTCCCCAGCCCTGGGTCTCTTTTTCAGTCTTTAAGTTCAGGATCAAAAATTAGGTGAGGTTTGAAAATTGAATGTGGGGGCAACTGCTCCTGACTTTGTGGACATTTGCCCTTGATTTTTTTTGATGGTACATGCAGAGTAATAGCATGTTAGCTGTCTATATTACCTGTAGGGACACAACATGCTACTTTCTCTCGTTCTTTGTGTAGCATCTTAGTCTGTCTGTCTGTCTGTCTGTCTGTCTGTCTCCCTGTCTCCTGTCTGCCTCTTTCTCTCCTCTCCCTCTGTTCTTCTGCCTCTTCCTTCCCTCTCATCTTTCTCTCTCTGTCTTTTTGTGTTTGCTATGATAATTAGGCCATCCACCTAGTGTTTAAACATCTTCATCTGAACCTATCATCCTCCTTGGGGAATGAGTAACCTAAGTTGTATATCAGCCCTTTCTTCTGTCCACTCTAACCTAGGAGAAGAGCTACCACTAAACTTTTCTCCCTTGGCTGATACAAGCTATTTAGATCTTGCTGATGTAGTGATTTCTTCATTAGCCCTTGAATATCCAAGACTGGTTATACTTGGGTTTAGAGATCTACAGGGAGGATGGGGTAGATGGGAATTAGAGGGCCACATGTTGTTTTATGGGAGGCAAGCCACCATTCTCACTTACTGCAGGAAAGGGTACCCCCTTTCTTGGTGGGGTCAGTGGGTTCTAGAGAATGTAGAGGTTCAAGATTTTTGGCAACATCAAATTAGACCATCCCTTGTAGTGGGATTTCATTGTTCATCCAGGGTTCTTACTCAGCAGATACATCCTTGATGAAGGGTTTTAGAGCTTAACTACTCTTTAGAGTTTTAGAGCTTGATTACTCTGATGATGCAGCCAAGTTCCTGTCATCACATTCCTCTGGTCAGAAGCTACAGAATCTGAATATATCTTTGTATCTGTGAAAAAGTCCTTCTGGCTTTCATATTGGTAGTTGCTTGATTTCAACCTGGAAAAGGTCTTTTTCCATTGTTCTTACAGTTATTATTTCTTTAAACATCTGAAATACTATTCCACTTCACGTATGTTTTTCTTTGGTGTTTTATCTCTCCTCACCTCCTGAGAGCACTTTAATAGTTGGAGCACTGCCTTGTTTCAGGGCTTCTCAGTGCTTCATTTACAACCAGTGACAGGGTCCTCATTGCCAGCCTGCCTGTGAACCATCAATCTTCAAAGCCCGTTTTATTACCTGCTTTCCCAGAATGTTCCACGTTCTGTCACAAATGAGATTGCCTGAGAGGCAAGGTCAGAGATGAAGCGTAGTGTTTCAGAGGGTTATAAGGAGAACCCTCAAGAAGACAAAGGAAGCAGGAGCAGGCAGAGAGAGAAGCTGAGCTGCACTGTAAGCAGTGACAGTTTCCACTGACTCAGTGTGGGACTCCAGGGCTACACCAGCCCTTCAGAGCTGTCACTAAGTGACTGAGATGGCCAGCCCTGTGCCTTTCCTCAGCAGTTAGTCCTGGGGTGTGGATCACCTGGGAAAAAACATTGCTACACTGTGTGAAGTGACTCTGTAGTTGAGGTATTCCTGATATAACCTCAGGATTGGGGTTATTATCTTCCTTCCCTGTGTTAATTGATTCCTGATGTATTTGTATTTACTTACACTTGTACCTATATATTAATAAGTTCTATCAAAGCAGAAAATCTTTTTTCTTAACTTCACAGCCATTTTTCCTTTGCATTATCTAGTATGTTAAGTACCAATAAATATTGGTTAGGTGAATGGTAGAGTTTGAATGGTAGGCTTTGGCTGTATGTCTGAAATGGAACAGAAAAGCCAGTAAGGTGGGAAGTCAGTCTGGGAAGCCCACATACCAGATTTCAAAGGAGTATAATGTAGCCTCTGAATTATCATGGCCAGATTTACTAAACTTATCTTTAATATGGTTCTGTATTTTCTAAGTAAATTATGTTCCTATGTGCGTGTGTGACTTACCTTATTGCAGGTAAAGTTCCACCACAACTCTGCGTGGAAGCCTCGGCTCTCCTTAAAAGAAAGGGTTTTTCTGCTGACCTCCATCCTTCTCTTTGCCACTTCTGCTGCAGTTAGTTTTATGATTGACTTTCTGTGCCACTTTCTGTCACTTGTATGGTTGGTTTTTTTGTTTTTTGGACTTTCTGAGACAGGGTCTCACTATGCAGTTCAGGCCCAACAATCCTCCTGCCTCTGCCTCCTGAGTGCAGGGATTATAGGCATGGGCCGCCATGCCCCACTGTCCTTGTGTATCTGATCCTTTTTCAGATACATGGGATACAGCAGTACCTTGGTTCAGGAATGGCTTTGCTTGCAAATAATTTGCTTCACAAACTGAAGCATTTGGCATAATTTTGTTTTCATTTGCAAACTCTGCATCCGGTGACAAACATGACCACAGCCATCTCTCCCTCATAAACAGCAATGTGGCCATCTTGTCCAGAATCACAGAACAAATTATGTTCATGAACCAAGGGGCCCCTGTATATTATTATTCAGATGATATTTTTCTATAAGACTTTGAGGCCTTTGAATTCCACCTGTCACTTTGGTCAGCATACTTTACTTTGGTTTTCATGAGAAATTTAATGAAAACACATAACTATAGGGGACAGTTATTCTTCCCTGTAGTGTGAAGGCGATATAAACCTTGAAAAAACCTTGAAAAAAACAGGAGGCATTTCAAACAGAAGCAATGTTTACCATCACGAGGGAAGTCTGCAGTCATGTTACTAAGGAACATAACTAAATCAGGTTTATTACTTAGAAGTTGTTGGTTTTTTTTCCCTCCTCTTCCAAGGGCTTTATGCTGGTTTTATTCTGTTTTCATGAGTCTTGGGAATACATTGTTCTGCTATGCTTGTTTTCTTTACTAGAATATAAGTTATTGGGAAAAGAACTTTTTTAATCAAAGTATTAATTTTTCCTTACTGTCCCACATTATATCATGCCCTGCTGGAGGTATGAAATGTTACTGTTGAAACCATTACTTAAACATTGGTTCTGACCTTCATGAAACCACAGTGACCCTTATCTGAAGGAAAGGTAGTTCACTCACATCAACTAGAAAATACAAGTTTCCAAGTAAAGTAGCTGTGCCTAAGATAAACTGATTAGAATTTTAAGTACTTTGATACATTTTTGGTTTTTTTTTCTTTCTTTTTGGCGGAACTGGGGGTTGAACTCAGGTCCTTGCACTTGCCAGGGAAGTGCTTATTCCACTGAGCCATCTCAATCCCTGTCCCACATTTTTGTTTTAGATTGTAATTTTCTCTTAAAAATATTTTAACGAATTCCTATTGCATCCATTATTATATCTTCTTTTCTTTTGAATTCCATAAGCATTCAGATATATACATAAAGAAACCTCCTAATATTTTATAGATTTATGAAAGCTAAATTATATTATTAAAGATAATTATTGTAGTTTGGCAGTAATCTATCTAGTAACATGCTTGGTTCTCTTCTATGTCTCTGTTCCTCTCTTCTATGTCTCTGTTCTCTCCCCTCCTCTCCCCTCCCTTCCTCTCCCCTCTCCTGCCTTCCCTTCCCCTCCCCTTCCCTTCCTTCTCTTTCTTCTTTTGTTACAGTGAGTAAGGGGGTAGAGCTACATTCCCAGCTCCTTGCTTGTTCTGTTTCTTTAGCAAGATGACGTCTAGTTTCTACTTAGAAGCTTTTCTGTTTCTTCCTGTTTTCCATCTATCTTCCCAAAGGAAATATGTAGAAAATAAGCTTATCAGAAATCTGTTTCACTCTACATATCTCTGTCTCTGTCTTGGGGGAAAGGGGAGACAGACAGACAGACAGACAGACACTCTTCAATTGTATTATGGACCGATCTCCTCTAAAAACAATAAATTGTCAGAAACAATGTTTTACAAGTCAGACTAAGGTATATTGTTGATCTTGCCCTCCTTAATTTTGCACTTATTAATAAAGATGAGCATATAAGTATGTACATATGAAAGCAGTTCAGCTTTTATAGATCATATGTATGCTTAATTTGACAGGGAAATAAGATAATGACATTTGAATAAAGTACATAGTTTCATTATTGGAAATTAAAGATGCTGAAAGGAAAGGAATAATTAAAGAAGCGTTATTAGAAAGTTGCTCTCATGTCTTAGTAACTGGATGTTTCCTGAAGAACTAGAGGTTATAGCCGGGCGTGGTGGCGCATGCCTGTAATCCCAGCACTTGGGAGGCTGAGGCAGGAGGATTGTTGTGAGTTCGAGACCAAGCCTGAGTTACAAAGTGAGCTTAAGGCCAGCCTGAACTGCATAGTGAGACCCTGTCTCAAAAAGACAAAAAAAAAAAAAAAAAAGGACTAGAGGTTAGCTCTCAAAATGATATGCTACATAGAGCGGTCTAATTAATGTTTATGAATATTTTTGACCTAATGTGCTGTTTAATGCTATAACAAAATTTGTACAGAATTTGCCATAATCAAAACGTAACCAAATAATCATTCATGTTGTCAAGTTTATCACATCTTAACCAACCCAGCTTTCCACTCTTTGGCTGTTTTTATTTGACAAACTGCAAAGCAAGCCAGAATTTACACCAGATTCCATGTTTCTAATTTAACCATGATATGGCAATTAATTCTTAGACCATTTTTCTTTGTGATATCTATGGATGGCCATCCCTTTTTTCCACATCTCATTAAAATAATATCACATATTGCCATGTACATGGTGACTACTGTCCAGTTTGTTAATAGAAAACAAAACAGCAACTGTTAACCTTACTGTGAACCAACATTATTAGATTGGAATGCATAGAAATTCAAATGAAAACAGACCATCATGCTGAGTAAGTATCTGGAGTTGCCTGGATATGTTTGTAGTCCATTTCTTCAGAGTCCTCTGATCTTTCTTGAGGGAGTTTAGTGTGGTTTGGAGTCTGAACACAGCACAGAAAGTTTCAAAATCTGATTGAGCCACTCTGCCGGCCTCTGCAGCCCGTGTTCAGGGACATGTGAAAAGCAAAGCATGGGCTTTGAAGTAAGTGCTCTATCAGTCCTACATTTGGGAACTTAGGAAAATTTATAGTTTTTGTAAAGTTTAATTTCTACTCCTATAGATGAAGGAAAAAATACCTATTTTATGAGATTGTTTTGATGGTTGAGATAAAAATGCAAACAACATGAATTTTACTAAGTATTATAAATTGCAACAGTTATTTACAGGATGGAGATCTAGGACCCATAGTCTTTAGATAGCTATTGGCAGGCAGATTTGGTGTAATTCCAGATGGAACAGTTAGGAGTTGGAATTATCTAAAAATAGAATAATGTATGTAAAAATGTTTTTCGTAAAACTTGCACATAAATCACTCAGAAGTTGTTTTTCTGATTGCGTTGGTGTTGCTATTTTGTGATCTCTGTATTGCTCTAAGTGTAGTTAAGGATATAACATTGTCTGCTTTAAGAGGGAGGATGGATTAGAATCCAGCATCCCTAAAGTGTCCAGGTGTGGGATTCCGTGACAGAGCTGAGGCAGTGGTATGGCCTTTCGCTGTGTAGAGGTGGTCTGAGTCATAAACCTGGGAATGCTGTGATGCTTGTGGTCATTACGAGTCAGCTGGGAATGGGCGATCGTTGCATCATTTAATTACATTTGACTCAGAGAAAGAGACCTCAAACTCAGCATTTCAAATTATTTTGTGTAACATAAACTTTAGTGTTCCCTTGCTGCTCAAAACTTATTTCACAAAAGCTCTTAGGAGACAGTTGACAATGCAGTTCATTCAAGAAAAACACTCATACTTTGACTCTGCTTGTATTGACATCATTATGCTACATAGTAGTCTGGTCAGTGTCAAAGCAAGTCCAAAATAAAAATTAACTCAATAGTAAAAATGATACAGAGATAGTAAAATTATGAATACTTTACAAAGATTAAGAACTAACAGGTTTATATCAACCTTTCTTGCTGAGCTGCTAAAATGGTTTCTGACTCTCCTTTCCTAAAGTGAGTGTCAGTAGCATCTGATTAAATCCCAAAGCAAAGAGAAGTCATTCTTTAGCATCTACTGTAACTCTTGTTGTTATTCTGTGTTATTTATCTCAAAAAATGAATTGTTACTGAATATGACCACACAGGTCCTTTATGCTCTTTTTAGTCTATTTCTATAATCATAACTTCTCAATTTTGCATTTTCACATCACAAGCAACTGTCTTTACTGTGGCCTGAGTAGATCCTCATGAACTTGTTTTTATTCCTTTGTAACTGCTCTCACTTATGTGTACATTCCTTTCTGATGTGGCCCCTGGCTTGGTGTTCCTCTCTTGCTGTCTTCCTCCCCTCTAATTTGCCCCACATATGCAACCCTTTGGCTCTCCCAGTTTGCACTGAGTGAAGAGGAGTTGATTTGGGCTACATATAAAATATATAATTTAGTTCAAGCTTGTATTGTTTTTATATATTGTTATTTTAATGTTAAAAGGGAAGAATTCTTTCACTCTCAAATGCTCCCTGGTCATGTCTCTCTTTCATCTTACCCACCTTCAAACAAATTGTCTTTTACACTGAGCCTCTTTGATTCTTTATTGACACTGCATTTAGAATCACCAGGAGCTGCCTTTTCCTGCAGAGTAGCGGGCTGCCATCCACCCATGTACATTGCATAAATCGGTGTCCACACACCGTCAAGGAAAGTGGTA
Source organism: Ctenomys sociabilis (assembly GCA_004027165.1). Classification (NCBI taxonomy): domain Eukaryota; kingdom Metazoa; phylum Chordata; class Mammalia; order Rodentia; family Ctenomyidae; genus Ctenomys; species Ctenomys sociabilis. The sequence continues at coordinate 130,520 of PVKA01001637.1, read as the reverse complement.
AAGATGGCATCCAGATACCTTTCTCCAATATGTCCTCTGTGGTTCTCTGCAGACAGTTGGGGTTTTCTGTGATGCTTGCTGATACTTTTCTGTGACTCTTCACAGTGGTCCTTGACACAGATTACCAACCTTACTGCCAAGCAGAGATAAGAAAAACAGAAGGCCAGTGGGATGTTTGACCTTGTTTTTGTGAACTAGATGTATCAGCAAATTTGATACATCAGAATTTTTTGGTTTAATTTTACTCTCTTGTGTATTTTATCCTTAAAAATGATTGTTTAGAAATGTACATGTTAGCAAAATTCAATTAAATATGATTGTGAAGTAAAGGATATTTCTCTGAGAAGGTAGGTCTTATAATAAAAGTCTCAGAGAAACAATGAATATTTTTGAAAAATATATGATTGCAGATCTGTACATTTCAAAAGTTCACAAATAGCAGTTTTTCTAGAATTGGCAGTGTTGTGTAGATTAGAACAATATCACAAGAAAACTATCTGATATTTTTGTTACTCCTATACCATAACTTCTTAAAAACTACTTCAGTGTATTGAATTATTTTATGAAATACCCACCAAAGCTACATTTAATAATTAAATGAGAAAACTTACAAGTCTGCTTAATAGCAATGAATGGCTGTCTTCATGGCACACACAGGTAGAGACAGACGGACAAAATGTAGGCAGTGTCTGCTGAGCTTCCAATGCAAGGTCACGCGATCACATGTGCTATTACACATGTGACAGTTTCATTTAGACTGTGTGGGTGCACGTGGTAGAGCCAGCACTGCGCTGCACCTTCTCCTGCAGCAGTTTATTGTGGAGGTAATTTTGCACTTGAACATAACCCTGCAAGCAAATCATGAAAACTATTACTAAAATTATATAATAATGTTGAAAGTTCACAATCTTGTAGGGCTGCATTCAGCCGGGCACTGTAGGTTACACATGTGATCTTTACCACATTTATGAAGAATGACTTTTAGTTACTGAATGTTTGTTGGGTGTCTACTTGAAATTAATTCTGAATTCTGAAAGAATTAATGTTTGTTTTTCCTATAGCTTTATAGAAGTTAAGAGTAATGGTTCTTCATCAAATGAGCAAAATGTATATAAATTGTATACAGTACTTGTTCAATTTTTTTGAACATATAGTCTTGTATATATATTTTGGACATAAAAGTTTCTTTGCATGGAAAATATCCCATATTTATTATATAACTTAATCTGCAAGCATTTTTGTAGTTTTTCTGGTTATAAACATTGAAAGATAGAAGCAATGAATACTTTTAATTTCATTTTAGGTTTATTAGTTAAATTTTGGAGTACTTTAAAATGATAGTAGCTTTTTTATTAATTTTATTGAGAAACAAATAACAATGAGATAGTTTCAAAACAGGTTAATACGACAATTACAATAATGAATACATTGCATATTGTTGTCATTGTAGTGGCTATTCACAGTACAGGATGCATTCATGATATTCTGTCTACACACTATCAGTACAAATCTTTCTTCTCATTGAATTGAGAAAGTAGCTGTATATCTATCCTAACTATTCTGTATATACAGGTGCAAAATGGTCCTTCATTTATATCCCCTTTTTTTGTTTAGTTTTGTCATAGATGGGGATTTCATTGCCATTTAAATATAGTAGATACACAAATTCAGCAAAATAATCAAATATAGTCCAGTAGTCCACAATAGTAGTGGGTTATCCTAGGACTGGCAATGTCAGAAGTTGTTGGCCTGAGCCTTTCACAGTTCAGCATATTAATATGGCTTTACTTTTTATATCTTGTTTTTATACTTTTCTGCTGGATGGTTAAGACGAAAATAAAGCAAGACCTAAATAGCAAGAAATGTAACTTCTGTATCTGACAAGGTCAGTTAAATCCCCTCAGGATTTACCCTGAAACTCTGTACTGCAGTTTGTAGATCCTTTGTCAGTGTCAGCCATGTGGATGAGTCATGGCTATTGCTTGACCAATTTGTTATCTACGAAAGCCTGAGAGAATGTTTTCTTTCCATGTGACTCTCCTTAGGTACATTCTACATCGTTGATCACTTTCCTCTGTACTCTATAATCTAAAGAAGTAAATAAATAAATAAAATGATAGTTACTTAGGAAACAAAAAGTGCTACATTTACATGGAAAGAAGATATAACATTAACTTAGTTCATTTTGGTGGTCTTTTTGTAAAAGTTACCTGGAGAGCATATGTGATAGAAATATTCTTCGGAACAGAAAGTGGGACAAAGAATTTGGAAGAAATACTGTACCTTACATTAGAATAAAGAGAGTTGTGGTAAACAATGACAGATAATCGTGTATCTCTTTTTCTTATTTTACATAACTGTCTTGCTCTGCCCAACATATTTATTTTTGATTAGGCAAAATTCGTATACATTGAGCTTAGTTTTTAAAAATACCTATTTTTCAGGTGTCAGTAGTGAACATTTTTGATAAAACATACCTAAATAAAATGAACCCCATGAGAAATTGTTACTTCGTGATTTTCCTCCTAAGAAATATCTAGAGTAGTGTAGCTGATAGGCCCAGAAAGTAGGAACAAAAGGTAGAAAAGTGGGTGCTAAAGGCTAGAGGAAGGTGGAACAATTTGAATACTATCCACCTGGACTGTGTGTAACAATGGAAATAACAAAGCAGATAACAAGCCTCTAGAAAAACATCAAATCAGAAGTAATTGCAGATAGCTACAGACATGATGACCGTAATGAAAGACATACTTCGTGACTGTAGAGCAAGTACAGATTTTTTTAAAAAAAAGGAGCTTAGGAAAATGATGGGAACTGTAAACACCCAACATATGAAAGAAGTGGAATCCATGAAAGAAATTCGAATAGATGTCCAGGAGTTTAAAAATTGCATTCAAATTCTATCCAACAGGAAGAGCTAAGGTGAGGGCAGAATAACACATAGAAGGCAGGATTTCCATTAGTGATTGTGAAAATACAGATTTCTTGACAGTAGCAAGAAACCACAGACAGTGTATTCAGCACCTGCTAGATTACACAAAGAAGAATAATCTGCCATTACCTGAGTCAGTGGAAAAGCAGGAATACCACAAATGATAGTAGAAAAACAAAAAAAACCTGTTCACAGAAATAATGGCAGAAAACTTTCCAAGAAGGGAAAAATGACTTTAACATCTGGATAAATAAGGTATATAGAACTCAGCCATGATCAAATAAAATGTACATCAAGTCATGTGATAGTCAAGATTCCAGAAATTCAACTTAGGAACAGAATATGAAAATCTATTAGAGAAAAGGAACAAATCATCTATAAAGCAAAGCCCATCAGAATTGCACCAGACTTTTCAACATAAATCTTTTAGTCAATAGGACAGCATGGAGCAAAGTATTTCAGGCCCTCAAAGCTGGCAGTCTTCAGCCCAGTTTGATGTACACCGCAAAACTATCTTTCAAATTAAGACACTTATGACAAAGTATAGCCGAAGAAATTCATGATCACAAAACCACCTTTTCAAATTGCTCTGATGGACATCCTAGAAAGATAAGAACTACAACTTCATCAAACCCAAAAGCATGGATCCACTAGACAAGACAAGCAGATAAAGAGATGGTAAAAAGGGAACCAACAGGAAAATAATATGACAAGAGTAAGTCAATACAGACCAGTTCTAACCATCAGTGTTAATAGTTTCAGCTCTACATCATTAATTTCCTCTGTGGCTCCATAATTTTCTTGCTCAGAAAATTTGGGACACCACTGAGTTATAGGATATTACCATACAGGTTCTCTTATGTCCTGAGTCCTCACTGACCTTTAACGGCTAGGGCCAAAATGCTGTCCTTGCAGCCCTTCTTTTTCTCTAATTTTTGGTCTGCAAGCTGAAGTAGTTAACCCTCCAGAAGAGAAGCTTAATGATATTATTACCCTATAACATAGACAGTTGAACTTAACCTCACTATCTGTCTGAATATCAAACATCTTAGACATAACATGAAACAGGTATTTTCCATCAATTATTGATATGCTAAACTTTAAATCCCTACATAATATGAAGAAAAAAATTAAAAAATTAAAAAAATAGAAATAAGCAATTACATATTTTTACACAGAAATTTAGAAATCTAACTATACACAGTGCTGTCTGTGTATGGTTAGGACATACATAGGACAGTCCTATGATGATGTAGAATGTGCCTAAGGAGAGTCACATGGAGAGAAAACATTTTCAGGTTTTCACAGAGAGCAAGTTGGTTAAGCAATAGCCATGACTCATCCCTATGGCTGACACTGACAAAGGATCTACAAACTGTGGTCAGAGTTTCAGGGTAAATCTTGAGAGGATTTGACTGACCTTGTCAGATACAAAAGTTATATTTCTTGTTATATCGGTCTTGCTTTATCTTGGTTTCCAACATCCAGCCAAAAAGCATAAAAATGAGGTATAAAAGTGAAGCCATATTAATATGCTGAGGTGTGAAAGGCTCAGGTCAACAACTTCTGGCATTGCCAGTCCTAGGATAACCCACTACTATTATGGACTACTGCACTACATTGGATTATTTTGCTGAATTCATACACCTACAGTGTTTAAATGGAAATGAAATCCTAAACAAAAAAATAGTGGGATACAATGAAGGACCCTTTCTGGTTTTCATGTCAGGACAATGCTTGCTTCCAGGAATTTCTTTGGGAGTACTCAACTACATGAAAGAGTTGGAGGAGTAGTGACATTATATGGTCTCTATTTCTTGCAGAATTCAATATCTGTCAGTACCTCAGCTTTTCTTTGCTGGTAGTTTTTTTTTTAATTATATTTTCAATGTCATTGTCTGATGTTGGGTTATTTTAAATGTTTATTTCTTGACTTAGATTTCGTAATTTTTATGTATCTGGGAATCTTCTCCATTTCCATGCTTTCTATTCTATTAGAATACTGGTTCTCGAAATAGATATTGATGATCTTCTGGACTACAGTAGGATCTGTTGTGATTTCAGCCTTTCTTTACTAAGTGCTGGGATTATGAGTTTCTTCTTTCCTTTGCTTGATAAATGTGGGTAACAATTTTAACCTTTCAGAGAACCAGCTTTTCCATTCTAACTTCCTCTCATACAAACTTTTGAGCTACACATGCCCTTCTTTTCCTAGAAGGCTGAGGTTTCAAATTAATTTATTTGAGATGATTCTGTTTTTTCTGATAGGAGAATTCACTATTACACATTTCCCTGTAGGAGTCCTTTCATTGTGTCCCAGAAGTTCCAATGAGCTGCACTGGCATTACTGCTGGGATTACAGGTGTGCTCCACAATGCCCGGTCTCAATTGCAATCTTAGCATGGGGGCGGGGCCGGCATGGCAGGAAGGCCTGGGCATTGAACACCTGGCCCCTGAGCCTGCTTGCAGGTGCTTTAATCTGCTGAGCTATTTGGCCAGCTTTTAAAAGTTTGTTTTATTGATATTTTTATTTTGTCCCTTTTAAGAAAAACCAAACACATACCCAAATACTGTAAATAAACTATTTTTACTTTCATACTTGGAGGTACAGATATACAACAACTATAGCAAATGTATGCTGTCCACAACTCTTTCAACCCCAGTCCTGTGTCTCCATTATTTGCAATTTTGTTTCCAGGTTCACTGCTCTGTGCTTCTTGGCTGTCCCTGCCATATCACCGCTGTTGGTCCTGTTGCACCACCGTGCCCAGTCTCAGTTGCCATCTCAGTGTGCTCTGGGGGGCAGGGCTGGCATGGCACACAGGGAATTGAACCCCTACCTTTGTGCTCTGTCGAAGCAGGCGCTTTAGTCCACATAGCTGTCTGGCTGGCCCCCCTACCTTTGTGCTCTGTCGAAGCAGGCGCTTTAGTCCACATAGCTGTCTGGCTGGCCCTACATTTATCTTTTATGAGCTTGTGTTGGGTATTTTTCTTTCTTGTGTTCAAAGCTCATGTTGCTTATTTTCCTTCCCTAAGGTTGGTAAAACCTAATTTAGTTAGACTCTGCTAGTACAGCTTTTTATTAAAGGACAACTCTTTTTTTTTTTTTTTTTCTTTTTTTGTCTTTTTTGAGACAGGGTCTCACTGTGCAGTTCAGGCTGGCCTTAAGCTCACTTTGTAGCTCAGGCTGGTCTCGAACTCACAACAATCCTCCTGCCTCAGCCTCCCTAGTGCTGGGATTACAGGCATGCGCCACCACGCCCGGCAGGACAACTCTTACTAAGAATAGAGTTTTCATGCACTGTTGAAAGGGGCTAGTTGTCTTCTCGTCTTGCTGGAGGCACGAGAGTTTTGTCTGATTTTTATAGTGAGAAACCAAAGGGGCTCCTATTATGAAAGAGCGATCTTCTTGCCCCTGCACAAGTTTGGGTCCCTCACAGTTGCGCTCCCAAGTTAATGGCTGCTGAGTCTCCAGTGGTTGATGAAGTGCAGTCAGCGGGTTCCTCCCCTGCTGGCTGGCCGCACTGTTCTGTTCCTGGCTGCTGCCCTCAGGAGGCAGTGACTGTGTGTGTGCCTCTCGGGGCAGCCTGGTCTGCCCTGATGGATTGAGGACAGTTGTTCATTTGGAGTTTGTTAAATGTTTTTGTATTGTGAGAGTGGGATCTATTAACTTCCAAGTTCCTTTTTGTGTTAAAACTGGAAATCTTAGGTTGAAAAGACTGGGCTGTGGATGTTGAATCTTGCTGGTATACTGAGTTGAATCCTAAATCTTGCTTTGTTGTGAGGTTTTCAGCTTGACAATCTACATATGAGTTTGCCTTAGCATACCCTATAGGAACCCCTCTCACATGTTGTGTTATTTTAAAATACATGCTAGTCCAACCTTCTACTCACTGTAAGCCCATGGAGACCCTGGTGTCCTCGGCCATGTGCCCACCACTTGAGCTATTGGCGGTACAGTCCAGTGGGTGGCGGTCTTTAGGTGTGACTCTGCAGAGTTGCTCATTAATCCTCATTAAGCGAGAGGTTGAGGTTCAACCTGCTAGAGAATTTTTGATAGATCGAAAGAGCGCTGAGTTTCACATGCTATAAAAGAAGTATGTTATTAAATGGGCAGCATTACAATGTTGTCAGTGCTTTATTTCAACAGTGACTCTGTATCTGTTACAGTTTAGACTAAAAGATACTGAAATGAATATCTTGGTTTTTTTTTTTTTGTATTCACTGAACTTCAAAATGACTTATACAGTGCTCTGTGTCATTCTATCTTAATTTTGTTGTCACCACTTTCAAGTCCAGTCAAACCAATGTCACTGCTAGTATTAGCTTTCATTGCTTTACTGTGTTTTCCCTTTAGATCCTTTGCCAGGTTCCTGTTTACTTATCCTTTAATATAAAATGTCACTGGGAACTCTGTGACTTGATGACAAGGAGGCAGCACAGATATACCTTTTGCTGTTTGTGCATGGATTGCGTAACAGAGAAGTGTGACAGTCAAGACACTGAAAGGAGGGGAGATCAGTCTTTGTTGGGCGTGTTTCTGATTTATGAGTCATTTGTGAACAGCAGTGAGGGCACTTAATTGGGCATGTTTTAAAGATGATTTCAGAATACAGATAAACTGCTTCCATGTTGATTTTGAGTCCCAGCAATCGGCTCAGTCTGATACAAACACTGACTGTGATGCCCCTGGTAAGTCCAGATGGCTCTTCTGTCCTGGAATTAAAAGTACATTTGTACTTATAGGAAGTGTGAAGTTAGTGATGCTAAATATAGGAGCCACAAGAATCAGAAATCTTTTGAGAAAAGGCTAATTTTTCATAGATTAAAACAAATTCAGCCAGATGTAGACTCATCTGTAAGATGCCTGGTAGTGAATGTGTTTACACGAGAGTAAGCTCCACCTAAAGTCAAGCCTTCAAATTCTATTTTTTTTTTAATTTCTCTGTGTGTATGTGTGTGTGTGTGTGTGTGTGTGTGTGTGTGTGTTAGTCTCAGGCTGGCTTTGAATTCACCATTAGTCTGGGCTGGCCTGGAACTCCTGGTGATCCTCCTGCCTCTGCCTCCCACCTGCTGGGGTTACAGGTGTGCACCACCGTGCCTGACCAAAGGGATGTGTGATCCTCTGCTTTTCTCTTTCTATTCATTGTTGCTTAGCATCAGTATTTTAACTAAACATTTTCTTTTTTTCTGTTATAATAAACAAAAAACTTTTGTCATTATTATTATCATTATTTTGAATTTAAACATGGGCATAATTCTTAATATGACAAGAGAAATCAAATAGGAAGTATAAATGTCAAGTGTGAAGTAGTAAGCATAAAATGCTTGTGGTACTCTTTCTCTGTATATCACTGTTACAGCATTGGAAAACCAGTATTTGAGTAATAGCACAGCAGAGGAAGAGACCCAGGTCCTTGGAAGGCAGCGGTGAGGCTGAGGGAGAAGTGCAAGCTCAGGATAGAAGGGGTTAGTAGAGCCAAATGGAGCAGTGAGGCAGGCATGCTCAAGACTTTAGAGGCCTTCATTGAAGTAGTGTTGTTTTCTATTAGAAAGCAGGATACCTGCCTGGATGGTTCCTGGGCACCTGAGCCAACACCTGCAGAGGTCCTGGAGGTCCACGTGTTAGCAGGGCCATGGGACTTGACAGGATAAGACCTAAGCAGCAAAGTGGGGTCCTGCAGCTTTCAGATTGTAACACATAACATGGAATAAAGTGTTGTCAGCTGATAGCAAGTCTTTCAGAAGTAGTGCCTTTATCTGATATGGCACTATAAAATTGATCATCTTATTAGAGTAGTTTGGTTTCAAGAGCTTAAGGGAAAATCAGTGCTTATTCATCTTTAGATAAATGATACTTTGCCAGAGGAAAGTATAGAATGTTGATTTTGTTATACAGTAAGATTTAATTTTCAGGAATTTTATTGAAAATATTAGTTTTGAGTTTAGGCAGTTGATTTTTTTTTTTTTTTTTTGTATCTTTTAAAATACTTCGTTAAAAGTTGACAGCTATAAAGATCTTGGAGCATGGTCTTTATGGCAAGCTAATCCAAACTAGAAAAGAATGATATTTATCTTTCATAATTATTTATCTTTATTGTTTTACAAAAGTTTACTCTTCTATTTTGTTTTCTTAAAAGACATAATTTGAAATATTCATTACAGAAACCTCTATTGCTGCTTGATAGCTAATCATTGCTCTCTTGTTCGGAAGCTACTGCTTTTATGTAATTGGCCTACATGTAAAAGTCAAATCTATAAGCACGTCTATTGATATAAATTGATTTTATAAACGCAGTAAATGACCTACACATATATACAGGCTAAGGCTACAAAGGCAGCCTAATACTTTGAACCTGATGTGTAGGTCTTCAGTTTCAGAAAAAGGCTTTATCTGGGCCTTAGTTATTTGCATCTAATCCTTGAATTTAAACGGTGAGTGGCTGGCTACCTTGCCTTTCTGATCACCCCTGTAAGAAGCTTAACCTAAGTTCCCTGCTACGAGAGATGTGGGATATTTGGGAGCTTAATTCGCTAGTGTCCCCTACTTTAGTCCAGGTATCTCATGTTTCACTTTCTTCTATTTACATAGTATTTCAAAAAAATCTATCATACACTTAACTTATGAAGCCCAGAACATTGTATTTAGGTACAGTTAAAATATGTTGCTCACAAACATTTGAAATTTGTTGCCTTTTAAAATTTAATGTATAATAGTATGGAAATTCAAAATTTGTTTGATTTCATTTAAAAAATCGTTTCTTTTTGTGAGGCCAGCCTGGTTTGCAAAATGAGTTTCTGGCCAGCATCAACTATATAAGCAGATCTGTCTCAAAATTTAACAAACAAAACTTTACTGTGCTTATTGTTTCAAAGTAAATTTTTATATTTTTGTTTATTTACTCAATAGCCATATCAAGTATATTTAATCATATCTTTAGGGTCCTTTAGTATATTTGATGGGTTGATTTAATGTTGTCCACATTGTAAATATAATCTTCACCATTCTGTTTTCTGATTATGAAATTTAAAAATTGTATATTGGAGTTTGATACCTCATTCCATATTATCTTTACATTGCTTGGTATGTAGGCCCTGGAAGATCTCATTCTTGGTATTTTGACATGCGACCCAGATCATCCTGAATCTGTGTTTTGTTGCCAGGGTTTTTCTTCAGTAGAGGCTTAAAAATGTCAGTCTTACTCTCTTTCTGGGTACCACAAAGTGTTATTGTTATCAGCTTATGGGAAATAAAGTGACTAATTCATTTCAGATGAGGTGGGTCTAGGACTCTGTGCCTCACATATGCACATGATTTAAATGTTGCTAACTTTGAAAAATCCAGGTCCAACCTTGGTGTGACTCGGCTGCTGCCACTTCCTCTGCATTCTGCCTCCCTTCAACTGTGATGGGGGAGCCACCCCCAAGAAAGCAGAACCTGATTTGTGCCTGGGATGATAATCTGGAGTCACCGTTTGACTCACCTCATTTAATAACCGTTTGTGCTCTTTAATTTTGTTTATAAGAAGAGATAATCCTGAAGTAAGAATATTCTCAAATCCTGGGGCATTCCTTCTTGAAATTTGTGTATTTTGCATTAAAGTAATATGTGATATGTGCTTCCCTAAAATTTTGGTGCAGGATCCCTAGTTAGATATTTGATTTTTCATTAGTCTAGCTACAACTTCTCTTTGTTTTGAATTTAACTAAAACCTTTGGCTTTATGGATACATACACTGTGCTTGAATTTTTAAATTTTTTTCTTCAAAAAAAGGACATTTTATTTTGTAGTGTACAATAATAGCTACTTCAATATTTCAGGATTATTACAAGCTGTTAAGAATTTACAAATTTTAAAGTTTTCTTTAAGAATTGTGTGGGTAAGTCCCCTCTCCAAGTATATAGTTTGTTTGTATCATTTCTTCCTCCATAAAAATAAAGCATCTTTCTGTCTTAAAAAAAAATTATATGAGCAAGATGTCTTTTTTGCACTATTAAAAGTTATTTTCCTATTAAATAAAAATGGAAGTCCCACATATTCACATCCCCTTTCAGTGATTATTGATTTACAGTCACAAGTTAGAGTTCTGAAACCTGTTTTGTTTCCTCTGTCTAATACCATTTGGTCAAGATCACTTACTTCTGCAAAATTCTAGTAAGTGTACCGCATAGCACACAGTTCTAAGGAACCCACTTGGGTAGATGGCACAAAGGAGGAAATCTAAAGTATAATAGGTGATGTCATCAGAAATCTGGGATCTGATCTATTCTGGAGTTTGGCTGAGAAGTTTGACTAAAAAGCAAAGGACTGAGGAGTGGTGATTGAGAACAGATGGTATGTAAATGCAGGTATTGTATGATAAGAAATATATTTTAAAAGTGAACATGTCTTACTTAGTAAACCAAATAAATGTTTTTTCACAAATTAGTGGTGATACTTCTCATTTTACTTACTACACATAGGATTTTTTTTCCCTTAAATTCTCCTGCTTGCTCAAGCAAATGGTTTTGGATGGACTATCTCGTTTTTCTTTCCAGTAAGTGGATTAAATAATAACACATGTGATATGCATGGCAGACTCTATAGGCCCAGGCCTCTGAGGCTTTGGAACAACATAGAGATTATTTTTCTTACTATGGAGAAATACAGAATTTTAGAATGAGACAGAGAATGTATTTCAAGAAGTTATTGAAGTTTTTTATTTTTATAAGCTGCTACATATTTCTTAAGTTTGTATCTGATTAAACTCCTAGCTTCAGACCTGAAGATAGGGATTAGAATGCCATCATAGTAAATCCGATTGACCTGGTCATTCTTGAATTTTTAATACTCTTCCAAATTTTTATTAACCAGATCTCTAGAACAGAGATGTAAAGAGAATGCCTTAGTTTTCAAGCTTACCTCCAATCTTTCTTTATAAATAGATTCATTTTGGATTGTCATTCTGAACTTGAGAGCATTATTGGTGAAAGAGGAGGTAGTCATTATACAATCCAGCAAATAAAATTTGTTGTGGGAGTGCCAGTTAGAAAAAAAAAAACTGGTTATATTTTGACATGTGGGGGTTGGGGAGATGGCTCAGTAGAATAAGCGTTTCCCTGGCAAGCACAAGGACCTGAGTTTAATCCCCGGTTCCGCCAAAAAAAAAAAAAATTGATACTATTTTGACATGTGTATTGCCATAGGAAAATTTTATCACTGTTTGACTAATTCTTGATATTTTCCCTAAAGTAAATTAATAGAACAGTCTGAGGATTTGTGGATTGTGAAACTCATGTTTGTCACCCTTCATGACAAAAGAGGCTTGTAATTAAAACCTTCCAAGAACGTTTTTCAACTGTTATAGTTAGTATTCCTTAATGTTACTTGTATAGAACTGGTTACAAGCAAACAATTGAAACACAAATAATAGGTAGATAAAATTTATATGCTAGGTGTAGCATGCACACCTGTTGTCTTGGCACTTGGGAGGCTGAGGCAGGAGCATCACTGTGAGTTCAAGGCCAGCCTAAACTATGTAGCCAGAGCCTTTTTTTAAAGGACTAATAAAATTCAGAGTAAAAGCTAATTAGTGACTGAGTGCTAATCAGAGTAGAGCTGTTTATCAGCGCTGAGTGTTTAATTTGGAACATACTATCTTAATGCACATGCTGTGGTAATGCCTAAATACACACCAACTATAAGGAAGTGATAAATAAACATTATCAGGTCATTTACTCAGTTATGGTTTCATATATCACCAAACATAGCTGCAACTATTGAAATAAAGAGCAAAATCACATCAGGAAAATAATAGCTAATATTTACCAGATCCTCAGGGGTCAAGGGCTTGTATTAACTCAGTCTTTCAAGTCTGTGCAGTAGGTACTCGTGTTCTCACTTTCGAGATGAAGAAGCTGAGGGAGCTTGATTACCTTCCCAGTATCTAAAGATAATAAGTAAATGCAAAACACCGACAGAGCACTCTGGCCAGTAAAGGGTTGAACTTAATCAGTCACAGTGTTAGAGTTTTCCATCAAGTAGTTGCTGAGAGTGGGTGGTATTAAGAGATGGATTAGTAGTGATTCCTCTGAAATATAAACAGGGAGTGAGGATTAACTAGAACTACGTAGGTGGCATCACCTAAGACTTAGGGACTCTACCAGAGAAGTCCAGTGGGCTATTGAGCTACTTTAAGTGGGAGGGGGCAAAGACATTCACATGTAGGTACATGTGCCCTTACAGGAGCCAGGAGAAGCATTTCTAAGCGGTTTGGGCTTGAATATCTCCAGGATCCTTGGAACATCTGGGCTAGATTCATTGGGCCTCAGTATGTGACAGAACTTATAAAACAGAAAAGATGATATCTTGGCATTTTTTATTAGTATTAGGCAGTAATACTGCCATTAAGAAATGCCAGTCATTTGGAGTTATAAATAGACATAACGGCAAATGCATTATTGGTAGGTGCCGCTAGATGTGGAAGATGGTTAGTGTCCAGATGTGGAAGTTGGTCCAGATGTCTGTGGCAGCAAGACCAGATATATCCTTTCTTTTGGATTTGTACTTTCAGCTACTTCTAAGAGTGCAGATCTCAGAAATATATATATATATATATATATATATATATATATATACATACATATTTCCATTATTGGAATGTATACATATTTCCATTACTTTGTGGTCAAAGGACGGATATTGGCTTTAAATCTTTTTAATAATTTATATGTGCAAATTCATTTTCATTTTCCCTTTTATTTCTTTTGTCTTTTTAGTTTACTATTTTAGACAGATGGGGTCTTACTCTCTGGCCAAGTTGGCTCCACTCCTTGTGCTCAGGCAGCTGTTCTGCAGCCTCCTGAGGAGCTGGGACTGTGGGCACCCACTGCCGGGCCTGACTCCAGTTTCTGCTTTGATTTTGAGATTTCACCCTAAAAGAATGATTGATGTTTTGGAAGAAAACACCTAAATGAGTGCTGTCATTTTCAAGGTCGGCCCTCTGAAGCTCTGTACAGTCATTACTGCTGGTGTTCACAGCAGTTTCTTATTACAATGGTTGCGTTTTAAGAAAAACTCCTTAAGACTCATATTGATTCCTGGGAATAGGCAGAAGGAGAACATTGCTACAACTCAGTGATTTGGAACCAGTTCTTGTTCACAGGCGTTTGCTCAAATCTTTCTCTTTTCTAGTAAAGAATAAAGGAAGAAAATTGCCTGCACTGTCTACCCTGAACCCTTTGTGACTTCGTGTGCCTTCATTTTTCTCAGTCTGAGCCATTTTTACATTTTTGCTTGTGCATTGTACCTGCCAAGGAGCTTGCTTCCCAGTGAACGTTTTAAGGGCCAGATCCTTCTTTCCTGTTTTCTCCTCGATTCACTGAGCATCCTCAAACCTCAGTACATGATCAAAAATAAGTAATTTATAATAAATTATCTCTATGAAGCTCATCAGAATTAAAGTGCTCTGGATCTTGAGTGCTGCCATGCGTGTACTAAATCCTCAAACTACTAAATCTCTAAGGGAGAATTCACAGCATGCTCAGTGGACTTGGTTACAGTGAGTTCTTCATAGTTTATAACCAAAGCCTGTGTTTTCTCCAATGTCTGTCCATATGTGTTTCACAATAAAAGTATCTAATATTGCTGAATTCACATAATGTTTCTTAGGTTAGGATAGAATCATAATGCCCTCTAGTCTACCAAGGTGATCTTTTCAGTTGTGAATTTGCAGTTTCTGTCATTGACTTGCTCACCGTTATCTTAAGGGGCAGCTTTAGGGCTCAGTTGCGACCTTCCCTCGCCCAGCAGTGTGATTCACACTGAGCTGTCCTTATTTATGCTGGAAGACAGAGAAACAGGATCCTTTCTCAGTGGGCTTGAGAGAATGAGATGGGATACCCCCTATAAAATACGGAGGGCCCTGCCTGGCTCTTAGTAAATGTTAGATGCAGAGATTAGCCACTGATAAAGCTTTTGTCAGATTTAACTAGGTCCAAAAAGTGACATTTCTGGAGTTTTTACATGCTAAATTTATGGATAGTATTTCTGTTACCATTTAAAGTCATTTACACCCACTATTTTATGTCGTGTTTTGATCATGAAATAATAGGTTCTTTTCATAGCCATGTAGAATTGAATTGGCTAACCTGAGAATTCCACTCTTATAATTTCATAGTGACAAGGTTGGTTAAAACTGGAGCTAAATATCCCTTACATGGCTTTTTTTTTAAATTACATGATGCAAGATGCTTGTATCGCAAAATGAATTCAGAATGCCTCTTTCTGAATCTCCAGGAATCAAATCAGAGTTTAACTATTATGTAGAGAAAAGTGATGAAATTAAAACTGATATGCAGTATCCCCCAGGGCATAGTTCTAAAATAAGCTTTTGTAAATGATAAGGTACCCTGTGTACCATTTTACTACCTATATCTATTCCCAGATTTCACTTAGGAAACATTATAAATTTATAGCCTGACCACATTGTGTCCTAAACCCTGAAGCAAGCTGTATTGTGGGGATTTTGTTGTAACCACATAGAAATTGTAACAAGCTTCAAACCGCCAAACCAAGTAAGTAGTAGATCTGGGAATAGAATTGAGAAGGCTCTGAATCCTCTTCACATACTATGACCACAGTGTTCTCTTCTGCACATAATGACAGGTCATCTGGTGCTGCCAGACCACCGAAGTATGATGATACATCGGGGCAAGCCCTAGAGGGTGCTCTCTGCTGACATAGAGTGTTTGCTTTCTGAAGGTCTGCTTAGAAATCAGGGAGGTAGGAGGGGTCAGCCTTGAATGCAAGAGTCAGAGGAGCCTTGCCTGATGTGTGTATCTGGGGGATTCAGTTGTTGCTACCAACTTTACTTTGCTGCTGACATTATTTTTTAAAGTGATAACTATCGAAATGCTTTTAGCAGTTCTTAATAACATTTCCATACCGGAAAGTAGAGACACTCCTTGGAAGATGAAGAATAGCGTAATATGAGTAAAAAAATATTTTGTGTCTTTCAAGAATTGGCTCACACTCATCATGGCAGCCCTGCCCCTCGTGGGCGCACTGAGCTGGCCACTAAGATCAGGCCACTGAGGCCAGGCATGGTGGAGCACACCTGTAATCCCAGCACTGGGGAGGCTGAAAACAGGAGGATCACTATGAGTCCAAGCTGCATAGTGAGACCTTGTACCAAATATATAAACAAAAATTTTTTTTTGCTCATATCCCCTACTTATTGTACTTTTAAAAAGTTCCCCTTTTTGCCTTTAGCTGATTTGCAGACCACTGAAATTGTTGTATAAAAAGTTTTGTCCTGAAGTGCTCTTGCTATTCAGAGAACAAATTTGCAAACCTCACTGTAGAACTAGAGGGAGCTTTATGTACCATTACTGTTTCATGTGAATAAAATTGCTTGTATTTTGTAACTTATGTCAAAGACCTTTTTGTTGGAATTATTTTATTTTTCATGAAATACAGCTTTTGGAATTTTTATAAAAAGTCTTTTGGTTTGTATTTATTTAAATTTTTTTTTACTTTTGACCTTACTCTAGAAGAGCTTTATTATATGTACTGTGTAAAATAACAGTTTCTTCCAGGCCTTTTGAGGATATTATTTCACTATGTAAGGCTTTTTTTGGTTAAAATTCAATAATTCAAAAAAAAAACAAAAAACTAGTGCCAGTCATTGTATTGAGCACTTACATTTACCACATGAATTAATCCTTATAGCAACTTTATTATGATAAAAGGCCATTGTTCTTATTTTCATGATGGAAATACAGGCACAGCAAGGTTAAATGCATAACACACAGCATTTGAGGAGGCAAAGATCTCAGCCCAGGAGCTCTGAACTGTGGCCTATTTCTTAAACTACTGTAACAACCAAACAGCTACTTAAGAAGGCATAGGGGGACTAACAGCACTAAATAGTAAGGCTATTAGAGAACTGTAGTAATTAAGGCAGAGGTGATTTCTTTTTCTGGGTGCACAAATCAGCAGCTGAGTCGTTACTGTCAGACTGTCATTGCTGAGCAGTGCTGACCTGGGGTGTGTAGCACCTTCTCCCCTTTGGATGGTGATAGCATCAGGGTTTCCCAGAGTGACTGTGGACAGTCAGCGCCTGTGTCTTTTGTCTTTTTTTGTCATTACCAGTAGTATAATAAAACAAAAATGTAGAAAGAGTATATTAGAACGTGGCGTGTGATGCAGGTGCAAAGAGAAAGGACAGTTTAGTAAGTGGTGCTAGTATGGCTGGTTGAACTATATAGAAAACAAATTTTGATTTATCTGTTTGTCTTTTAATCTATAGCCTAATATAAGAGTAATACCAGACTTTGAGCTTAACAGTTTTCTAAATCTTCTAAAGAAGACTTTGATTAATAGTGAAGTGTGTTCTGACTTGGCTGCTATGAACATGTTACCAAAGGCAGGGGCTGCAAGTGAGAGACTTGACACATAAACATATCTTTGCTAGAACAAATAGGAACACCATCTAAATGATTAACAGTGCAGTATACTAGATTAGGAAACCATTTGCAGCCTATGTAGTAAAAACAGTACTATTAATTTATAAAAAGCTTGTATTGAAATAAAAAGATTATAGCAATAGAAAGTAACCCGTGAACATACAGTCTTTTAGAAAGAACTACAATGAATAGACATAGAAAAAAAAAAAAAGGCTTAATTTTACTTGCAATTAAAACACAAGAAAACCCTGCCCTTTGCCACAGCAGCTGTGGCTCTGTGCTGCCTCCTGGTCCCGGGCTCAGGAGCTGACCAAGGCAGAGCTGCTGCCATGGGTGCCTGGCGAAGCGCACCAATCCTGAGAGATGTAGGGGTTGGTAGGGTGTCCTGGGGCTGCTCATGACTTCCAAGGACGGGCAGGGAGGGCTTCAGATTCAAGAAAGGTGTGGGCGGCTGTGGTAGTACATTTGCTTTGGGAGACTGAGGCAGGAGGATCACAAGTTTGAGGCCAACCTGGGCAGCTTAATGAGTCCTTGTCTCAAAAGAAAGTGAAGAAAAGGTCCTGTGAGTGCAGTATACTGGGCAAGCACTTGCCTGGAGCGTGTGAGTAAGGTTTAACTCCCACTAAGGGTGGAGGCACTGTCTGTGCCAAGAGGGGCAGGGAGGAACGGAGCCCCGTCCAGCTGCCAGAGGAAGCTGAATCCCATGTCTCTTTTATAATAAAACCTTTAAGGAAAAAGGAGAGAAAGGCAGGGAGGGGAGGACAAAGAAGAGGAGTAGAGGAAAAGCGAAGGAGGAAGAAAGAAAATGAAAGAAATTGATAAAAATTCAATATTGCCTTCATCTATGTACTTTATGATTATTTTAAAAAGATAACCCAGCATAGGCAAATATATAATAGTAGGTCAGTAAATAAAATGGAAGAAAAATAACAGACCTACAGATATTTTTGTAGGATCAAAGGAAAGCCAAAATAAATGTGTGATGGTACCAGGAGGTAGTGGCTGGAGTACCCTTATGTCATAAGCATGATGTTAATAAGAACTGAGAAATAAATACAAGGGTTGGCACTCTGGCTTCTAAGAGGCTTGACACTGGCAGAGAAGTAGAAGTACATAACTTTGGTGTTTTTATGGTCAAAGAACTTGGCTTTACAATCAAGGAAGGAGTCCCGAGAATCCTTGGAGACCAAAAAACACAGTGGAGAAAGAGCAATTGACCCAATATGGAAAGACTTGTCTGTCCTTTGAACTTACAGAATTCCTTGTTTATATCTTTTTGTATAAGTTTTCGTGATTCTTGTTTCTACTAAATTTTAAATTTATTGAGCATATGGACCATTTTTTGAATCAAATTTGTTCTTTTTATAGTCACAGTACAAATACTGTGGTATATTTGTATAGGAAGTGTGTTGAAAATATTTGCTGAACAAATATTGCAATGTTTGTTTACACTATGCAACTAGATAGAATTTTGTAAAAGAAAATGATATTGTACCTTTTCTGTAGGCTACTTTTAAAGGTTTATTTTAAAATGTGATTTCAATAACCTAAAGTGAATGTTTTTGTCCTGTAGATATGGCATGAACTGCCTTATTCAGTTTGAAGACTTTGCCAATGTGAATGCATTTCGTCTTCTGAACAAGTATCGAAACAAGTATTGCACATTTAATGATGATATTCAAGGTAATAAAACTTTGTATATGGATTGTTAAGAATGGTCTCATGGTAGTTTATGATTTTCTAGTTCGGTAAACATACACTACTAAGTACCTAGGAAAATTCAGGAATTATGCTCTTGATGGTTTCACTCATAACTTTCCATTTAATTTCACGTATTTGAGAAAAATGCCTGTGACTCTAAAATGTACAGTATTAGAATGTAGGGCATTGTCTCTGAGCTAGAGCGAGTCCCCAGAAATGAAATCCCCAGCGATTATGGCTAAGTAAGGGAAGATGCTGAAAATATGCTATTCTTTTAAGAATAGAAAATATGGGGGCTGTGGAGATAGCTCAGTAGATAAGCATTTCCCTGGCAAGTGCAAGGGCTGGAGTTCAATCCCTGGTTCTGAAAAAAAAAGAATAGTAAGTATGTGCTTCTCTCTCAGCTTTCATTTCAGGCACCCCGTTTCTAGGCTTCACCCCAGTCAGTGGTACTTTTACTGCCGTGTTTTATTGTTTGAGCGCAGATGCTTGGCTACCTGACTGTACGTAAGCTGCCTATGTTTTCCTAGTTAAATTGTTCTTTTTTAAACCTTTCTAGGTATCCTACCTTCCTAATCACACACATACAGAGCCTTATGTCATGACAGTCTGGATCCCGTTGCAGTATGGGCAGTCAGAAGGAAAAATAGTCACCGTCTATTTGAAATTAAATACCATAGCTGTATCAGGACAGTGGGCTGAGCTGCTTGAGCCTAGCAGTTTAGGATTGTGCAAGGCCAGCGTGGGAAGATGGATTTACACAGAGAAAGAATAAAGGGACCAGGGCTGGCAGGAAAATGATAATCATGATACTAAGCTGTAAATCAGAAGTGGAGATACACTGCCTTTCTATAGGGGAAAAGGGCCCAGCCCTTCCTGCAAAGTTGAAAATGAGTATGAGGAGGGAGACTGAATAGAAGAAAGCTACCGCAACTGAAGTATTCTAATACTGAAGTATTCTAATTCAAAGAAGAATTAGTTCTCAGCTGTGGTAAGTGCCAAGATGAAATTTAGGTGGAAGATAGCCAGTGTGGATAAAGTTAACATGGAAATGAGCTGGTTAAAGAAAATGGAAATGTGAAAGAGGGATTATAGTGTTTCTCTCATGGAGTTTACTGAGGACAAAACTTATTTATAAAAAGTCTGTCAACTGAAGTATACTCTATATGTACTTTAAAAGTTGACTGTGCTTAAAAGCTCTTTAACATGACATGGATGTTTAAATAAAAGATTTTTTAAAATTATGAATGTGTATACCTTTTGAAGGACATTAAGATTGTCAGGCTGGTCTTACCCCCCAGATGCTCTCTAATATTAATTACATTGTGCTCATGGTGTCTGTTTTTAGCACAAAAATACTTGTCATTGGAACTTAGCTTTACTCATTTTTTTTATTAAGTTTCTGTTTTAGTATTTATTCATGAAAGTGAATATCTGGAAGATCTCAGAAAGGGAATAAGCTGGAAATTTCCAGATGTTAAAAATTGTCACTGTGAGCTGTAGAAAGGCGGCTTCATCTTAATGTGTTCCAGGCCTGTCTTGAGGATGGTGTCTAGGGTAGAGGCCTTCCTGTTGCATGTTCACTGTGCAGAGTGGCCCTTGAAAGTCCCTTTCTTTTTGTGAGACAGTCTTTCTGCAGACTGGCTTTGAACTTCTGGCAGCCCTCTTGCCTCAGCCTCCCAGGTGCTGGAATTACAGGTGTGCACCATCTGAATGAGGCCCCGCTGAAATTCACATGTATTGATTTTGAGGTGGATTCCAAACTATTTCCTACAAGTAAGCTATTGAATAAACCTGTTCCTTACTATTTTGTATTTTTTCATCTTGTGATTCTCACAGAGGTGTCCATATTGAACTCAAAGACCAGTGGTATATGATTTTGAACTATTATGCAGAATTAATGAAAATCAGAATGCAGCTGAAGAAAAAGGAATGCTAGATCCAAATCCTCAAAATGGGCAAATAGGAATTAAGGTGAAAATTTCTCTCAACTAAGATGCAGAATCTAGTGAACAAGGCCTGTGTATATCAGAATTAATATCTGTAGCATAGAAAACCTGAGATAGGAGCCAAGAGCAGGGTTTGAGGAAGCCCGAAGATGCAGAATGGTCCTATACCCCTGCAACTCAGCACTACAGAGACATTTAAATAGCTCATTTTTACCTAGGCTAAAATACAACTTGCAGGCTGGGGAGAAAGCTCAGTGCTCTAAGTGCCTGCCTGGAAAGCGCAAGGACTTGGGTTTGATCTCTGGTACCACATGCCATGCTGGTCCCTGAACCCCGGGCGCTGTACCAGCCACCAAAACTGGGTGTGGTGGCACACACCTGTAATCCCAGTGCCCAGAGGCTGAGATAGAATCTTTGTGAGTCCAAGCTACATAGTGTGACTCTGCACCAAATAAATAAACAAACAAGCAAAAATAATATTTAAAATACAATTTGCACATGTATTGGTGCTTATTTCCTGATTGGAATTTCATAGTCTTATTGTCTTAGGAAACATAAAGATAGATTTGAGTCACTTCTGACTAGAGAAAACCTTGGTGAATATTGAAATTCTGGCTAAAAATGACAAATGTATTTTGTGAATTTTTCATACCAAAATTGTGCCCTGTGAGACATTTTCTCCATATGTTTCAGTTTTACCTTTTAAACTATATGATTTAACCATTATGCCTACAGATGTAATATTTTCCCCACCGTGGGCACAGAAATTATATTTTACTGCCAATAAAAATAATTACATAACCATTATAGCCCTACCAAGTAAATAAATATTTTTGCACTAGATCTTGAGAGGGACTTTTTTATTTTTTAAACAGATGTATTATTGAAAGATACTATTTTAGGGAAAATATTTGGCTAAAGAATAATGTATTTAACATGTACTATATTTGTGATCTGAAATAATCACACAAGTTTTGGTTTAAAATTCACTCTAACCCTGTTGGCCATTTTCCGTTGGGAATCTGCCTTGTCACTCTTTTTAGATCTTTTGTCTTGCATTGCTCAGATTCCATGGGAAGGACTTTCCTAGCCTTGGTCCTGTTATTAACTTTGTGCAGTATTAGCTTTCTGCATGTGTTCCTTGAGCTCAAAAGCAGAAGATTGGGGAAGAGGGTCTCCATGTCGAGTACATACCTTCACTTGATCTTGTTTTCATCATGGTGATCTTGCCCCCATTTATGCTGTTACTATTTTTCCAAACTGTCTGCCAGGAGAAGATGGAAACAGATTTGGGTTCTAACTGCTCAGTCTGGTCCCTTCTAAAAAATTTTTCGTCTGCTAGCTGGCAATTCCTCCACCTTTCTCAAGTTGGCCAAGTCAGTTGCCATGTGCCATCTAGAAGCCTTGCAGCTTCTCAAGTTTTGTTGCTACCCTCTTCTGGGGGTCTCAGGGTCTTGGTCTCTCTCTCTCTCTCTTCCTTCTTTCTCTCCTTTCCATTTATTAGTTTTTAGCAGGATGTGGGGGCTGCTGGGGAGGGAGAATACTAATTATGTTCATTCTTCCACCTTAAGTAGGAAAGCAGCCCTGATTTGCATCTTGTATCTGCTCCCCTTACCTGCTCCCCTCACTTGCTCCTCTCTGAGGTCGGGGGCCTGTCATATCAGTCACTCAGTGCTCTGCCTGTTGCTGCATGCTGTGAAGGCCGTGAGGGTGCCTAGGTCAAACTGCCCTTCCCCTGCTATTTCTCGTCTCGTAGATTATCTGATCTTAATTAATAGCATGCAAGGATTATAAATATTTTATTATATTGTCCTCATGTACTATTTATATGTGCTAATGTGTAATTCTAATTACATGTGATAAATTATTGCCTTAGTAGAGGTCATTCTTTGATAAAAAGATAACACTAATTATTTGCAACTATAGCAAAGCATAGCATAACTGTTTACTTCTGCTTAGTTTAAAAGCTTGTTTTACACAAATACAAATTGAGTATCCCTTAAGATGTTTGGCTATAGAAACATTTGGATTTTCAAGTTTTTCTGGATTTGGAATATGTATTTACATATATGATTATATATATATATATATATGAATTACACATGCAACCATATGTTTGCTTATGTTTCATATGATCTTACACACATGGTTAGCATGTAATTTCATACAGCATTTTTAATGTTCTTGCATTAGGCTGCAGCTTGTCATATGTGGTCAGGCATGAAATTATCCCCTTGCAGTGTCATGTCAGTCCTAAAAGTTTTTCAGATTTAGAGCATTTTGGACCTCAGATTTTTTTATTAAGAGTGCTTAAGCTCTATGTGTTTTAAAATTTTAAGAAAAATGCAGTATCTAATATCCCATTAGCAATGCTAAACATTAAGCAAGGCCTCTTTAACACTATAATTCTTCTCTGTGATTTAGTAAATTTTTAGCTTTTAGCTTCAAAACAAAACTGTTATGGAATAACTTATTTTAAAACTCACATTTTTATGAAATTTCAATTTTACACATTTACTTTCTTCTTTACAGTGGAATTTAAATCTGGGTAGTACCAAGCCATTACAGGGAACACATTTAAGTTAAATTTTAGTAGTGGTAAACATGTCTTTCTCATTTTATTAATTAATTTTATGGAGAGATTAGTTTCATTATATCCTCAGAAAATGTGGAGTATACATTTAAATTTAAGGCTCTGATACCCAATGTGATAAAGTAGACTATTAGCCTTCACCATTTTGAGTTTTAATACAAAATAATTCAGAATATGAAAATTAAGTCATCATATTATAGTGAATAATTC
The DNA here is from genome assembly GCA_004027165.1 of Ctenomys sociabilis. Taxonomy (NCBI): domain Eukaryota; kingdom Metazoa; phylum Chordata; class Mammalia; order Rodentia; family Ctenomyidae; genus Ctenomys; species Ctenomys sociabilis. The sequence continues at coordinate 106,687 of PVKA01001637.1, read as the reverse complement.
AAGTATTTGAACTGTATTGGAATGTTTTCTGCCTGCTTGATCAGAAACGTTCAGTTCTCCTTAAAGTTAGAATATGGGACCTGCGAGATAGCTCAGTGCTCTGAAGAGCCTGCTTAAGGCAAAGTGCAGGGACCATGGTTTGACTCCCGGCACCACATGCAGTGCCAGCCCCACGCCCAGGGTGGGCTGAGCTGGCCACACACACACACACACACACACACACACACACACACACACGAATTTAATCAACACTTGAAATCATAATATCAATACAACTATTTTAAAAGGCAGAATAATAGTACAGATACAGAGATTGCCGATAATACCTCAGCTTTAACTCTCCACCTGCTTAAATCTGTTGGTGTTCATAGACTCTAGAGAAACTCTTGAAATCATTCAGCTGCAGAGCTGAAAAGGAAGTACAGAATTCCTCACATCTAAACTTCTGGGGAAGCTATTTTGAAAGAACTTCAAAAGAAAGATAGTGATAGCTTGTGATGCCATTTTTGGATAGTGACTTATCTAGTAACTATCTGTAACTCTAACTCTGTAGCAGGTGTTACTATCTATAGCTCTCCTATGTGAGTTCTGTCTTACTGGTTTAACAACTCTAGTCAATCTAACCTGGTATGTCGTCCTGTCGTGGTATCTTCCCTTCAAAGATACCCTGTCGTGGTATCTTCCCTTCAAAGAGTGACTACAGTATTTTGTGCAGACTTTTTGTTTTAAATTATATGTGCAGGAGTGGCATTTACATAATATATAACTTAGCAGTTTTAATTATTTATAATGGTAACTCAAAATTGCAAGAATTTTATTTTTATAATCCATATTATGTTCTAAATAAACCAAACCAAGGCCATCCTGATAGCTCAGTGGACTAAAGCACCTGCTTAGGCAGAGTGCAGTGGTCAGGGTTTGATCCCTGGCCTGCCATGGCAGCCCTGCCCCTGGGGTGAGCTGAGCTGGGGATTGAGACTGGGTGTGGTGCCTTGCTCCTATAATCCCAGTGCTTGGTAGGCTGAAAATAGGAGAAGCACTGCAACTCAGACCTGTGTAGTGAGACCCAGTAGACCCTACAGACCCTATCCTAAATACAGAAAAAAAAAATAAATAGATAAATAAGACCAAGAAATATGTAGGCTTTTAATAATTATTATTTCCTGTGGTCTTGTCTTTCAAAAAAGAAACAAACTAAAAGATTGAGAAGAGAAACATGTTGGTGAAATTTTGAATGTTTTTGGCACTTCGCATATATGATACTCTATTATTGTGTCATTCATCAAGTCTGTTTTAATCTAGGTTTATCCACATAATGATATTTAAAGTTTAGTAGGCTACTGCTCAAATGACTAGGAAACATTATAGGGAAAATGTTCCTTTAGAGAGATAAAATATAGATACAGCTGGAAACACTGAAAGAAGCTGTAAGGCTTAATTTCAGGAGTTAACCATAAGGAAGTTGGGCTGTATAATTATGTTCAAAGAAAAAGAACTTCTCTGTGATTGGTGCAAGTTTGTATGGTATAATTAGAGCCGGTGTGGTTTCTGTGCCTGAGAGGTGTGATGAAAACACAGTGTTTGTCTCGGAAAATCTTGCATCCATTGTTTTAGCACCTGTGGGATCCACTAAGGATTATCATAGTTAGAAACTCAGTTGACAAATGAAATAAAATCAGATTTTGTTATTAACTCTTCAAGTTTTCAAATGAAGAATATCAAGTTCCAAACATCAAAAGCCAACAGCATCTCCTAAGCAAACATCTACTGTTGTGTCTCCTTTGTGTAATGGAGGCCTATAAAAGGTTTCAGAGCCTCAAGAGTAAGTGGCTAGAACAGTTCAATAGCACTTATACCTTGTATTCTTTGATACAATAATACTACTTTGCATACAGATTGTTTCTGTAAATTCCTTTTCCTACTAAGTCGGCTGTGCTGCAGTCCACATAAGAATCTGTAAGCATCCCGTGCTCCTGCTCACTGTGTCAGTGAAATGAGTTACAGAATTCTTTCTGGAAAGTTTCCAAAGACGGTAGTAAGTGCTGTTAAAATTGCTGTTAGTACCCTGGGAATTTCACCTCGTCTGCATGCACAGGTCAGACAGCCACAGGCTCTCTTTCTGTAGCACGTAACCTGTTGTGTGATGATTTCAAGATGTGAATGAAAGCCTAGACTTTGGCAGGATCCACCTGAGGATTACTCAAGCTATTTATTACTTGTTTCAGGAACAGCATCTGTTGCAGTTGCAGGTCTTCTTGCAGCTCTTCGAATAACCAAGAACAAACTATCTGATCAAACAATACTATTCCAAGGAGCTGGAGAGGTACATGCCTTGTACAATAGTTTTCCTAAGCTAATGAACATATAATTAGTTTTTTAAATGTGCAAATTAGATTTAACTATTTATTAATTCAAGGTGGAAGCACTCTTTTCTGTCTTTAGTATGTTACAACAGCTAACTATAGGCTTTTTTAGTGGAGTTTCAAATGAGGGATTTAGGTATATTAGTTTTTTATTGGAGACTTCACTATGGATGTATAAAGGTTTTTTTCAAAGTTTAAAATTTTAAGATTATTAAGTGTTGCCATATGTTTTTCTTAAATATATTTAAGGTATCATGAAGGCAACAATGTACAATTATATGTGAAATGCCTTAAGTATTTAAGCTAATATGTCAAGTGCTAGCTTTAAGTATCCTTCAGTGTCAGATTCTTTTTTAAAATTAAATTTCAATTTAATGTGCATATATTTTTTAAGAAAAATAAGACAAAAGAGGTGATATGTAACTGTTAATCAGATCATATAGAACTCTTGAAATCTTTGTTTTAGAGACTTTTAGTATACTGTAACATTATATGCAAAAACATAACACGTTTTAAATTGTTAGAAACTATAACAAGATCAAGACCAAATTATGCCATTTCCTGTTGGTGTTTATAGTCATTTAGAAGAAGGAAACTAGACCCTAACAATAATGATGCACTGTCCAAGTAGAATTTAACATGATAGCTTTTTTGTGGGAAAAATGTCAAGATCTATATATAAAAAGTATGCAGTATTATAAATGGTGAAATACTTTTAGTTAAGTATGTCAATATATTAAAATTCTGAAGTTTGATTACATTTGAAAAACTAATGCAATTATATACAACATAGTATATTACTTTGGTTAGAAATTTTATATATATATATATATATATATATATATATATATATATGTTGTGTTTTTATTTTGCTTGTTCATTTTGCTTAAGGATAAATATAAGACTAGGATTTAAATTATATATGAATATACAGAAATATGTAGAATGTAAGTATACAAAATATAAATATACACAAATATCTAGAAGGTAAGTCACTTTCACCTTGAAATACAAATCAGGCTGAAATAGCATCTTTAACACGAGTTATTTTACATAAAACTACATAGAAAGTGTGATCAAAACATATGGCAATTGCTTAAGTTAGGAAAAGTGCATTATAGTAGAAGATACATTGCCATTAATCTCCTCAAATTACTTTCCCATGCTTTGAAATGCTTACCCCATCATTCTTGCCACATTTATTTATGTGTTTATTTAACATAATTAGGTCAAGGTCTAAAGCGTCTTACTACACAGATCAGACTCATAGTGTCGTCCTGTATTCAGCTTCCCGAGTGCTGGAATCACAGGCACATGCCACCACACCCAGTCTCAATTGTTGGCTCAGCGTGCCCGAGGGGCAGGGACAGTATGGCATGCCGGGATCAAAACCCGGGCCCTGCACCTGCCTAAGCAAGGCAGTCCACTGAGCTACATGGCCAGCTGTCTTGCCACTTTCAAAAGTAGCTCAGGAAGTCCTCTTTTGTGACAGCCTTCAGGATGTGTGGGTGTCATGCGGCAGAAAGGCGGGCTTGTGAAAATATTGCCTGCTTAGTCCACCACCATGTGACTTCTGGCTCCGCCCTAAAGTCAAAGTGACTACTGAAGGTAAATATTTTTAGTCTATTCTGTGCATGGATGTAACCATGACCACACAAATAAAGACACTCAAGAAAAAAGACTTTCAGAACCACTTCGCAAAGTGGCAAAACAGTGAGATCAGTGTGATGGGACCAAGGGGGAGGATTTTGAGTGTGATTAGAGGCAATATGTCTTTTACCACAGTATTATTTTTCAAGTAAGCATCACCTCTTTTTTGATCATACTTCCTATATTTGATTTTCGTAGATTGCTGAATTGGCAAAGGTTTTTGATGAATGGCAGCATTTGATACTGAGCAGGAAAGAAGGCTTTATGGTTGGATGAATCAAAACTGGTACTTGTTCATTTCTGAAAAGATAGTGTGAGTTTTGCACAATATCACAAACTTCACCCAAATACAAAGGAAATTGATTTCTTTCATTGTGCAAAACATGTTATAGTACTGTCCTCACCTAAATTAAGAGAGTAAATAAATGCTGTACGTTTTTCTTTTGTCAGTTTCATTCTTTTGCCTATGTATCCAAATGATCAGGCATTATTCTCAAATTCAATTAGAGGAGCTTTTACCTAGCAGTAAATGTTACAGTTAAATAAGTAAGGTAGTTCAGTTCATTATTCTTCTGTTGAGGCAAATCTTGATTGTATTAACAAAAGTAAAACACTGGCACTGAATGCTATCACATATCTATGGCTAAATAGCAAGACAGTAGTAGTGGTTTTGTGGTTGTTATAAGAGTAAGTAATTGCCTTTTAGTTCAACTCAAATGTGACAAAATACCTTTCCCTCCATGTGATTGAATGAATGCTTCTCCCAAGTGCAATAGAGAACCATTTTGTTCTTCCTTACTAATAAAGTCAAGAAGGTGAAATGTAGCTCTTGACAAGGTGACACAGGGCAATTTGTGACATTTTGGTTTCCGTGACCTCTCTTCCAGGCTGCCTTAGGGATTGCACACCTGATTGTTATGGCCATGGAGAAGGAAGGTCTAACCAAGGAGAAAGCTGTCAAAAAGATATGGTTGGTTGACTCAAAAGGATTGATAGTAAAGGTGAGAACTTGTCATTTTAACCAGATTGTCATGTTGGATGGCATTTCTCACAGACTGCTTCTGCTTCCACTAACTCCGCTTTACGTTGTGTGGGAAGATTATCCACTGACATGAATGACTGTGTCATACAGATTTGTGAGTACTGATGTTCTCCTAAATTAAGAATACTGTGGCCCAGGAAATGTGTAATTAGGCTTCTAAGAACTCTGTTAATTGTGATTTTACTTGAATTAACTTTAATTTCTGAATGAGGTAGTTTGATAGAAACAAAAGAGAGCATCTTTTAAAGAGCTGTCAAACTGCGCATTAGAGAAAGGAAAGGGGGAATAATCAAATAGCTGCTCTTTAACTGCAGCTTTCTGACAACAGAATTCTAGAGGATTTGCTAAGGAAGCCCTGGGAATGCACTTGATAATGGGGCTGCTTGAATGTCAGTTTACTTGTACTTCAGTTTGCCCAGCTTTCATGAAGGTAATAGTATCTACTTTATCAGGTTGTGGAACTCAGTAAGATGAGGTGGGTCTCAGATCATGTAGCTGTATAGACATAAGGGATTGTTATTATTTACACCACTTGTGCCTAGCACTCTTCCTTAAATGGCTAGAAGTAATACATAAACATCCCCTTTCTGTGTGAAGATAAATTTAAACAATGATAAACAGTGTCTTAAGGAATATAATATAGATATAAATGTCACTATCTTGATGTTCTCTGGGAAGCTGCTTTGTGTGTATCCAGAGCTTCAAAAAGTTTGTGATTCTGAGCAAGTAGTTTTCATTCTCAGAATATTTCTTTTAGAGATATATTGAATATCTTATGAGGATGATATCACACCATGGTAGTTACTATAGTATTATATTGCCTAAATGAAGGGTAATTAATAAGTTGTGGAGTGGCCATATGAGTATAATATGTATGTTTATGTTTTCAAAGGGCAATAAAGGACATATATTAAAGGATTCATAGTATAATGCTGTCTGAAAAAAGCAATATGCCATGTTACATATAACTTTTGATTTAAAAATATATCCGAAAGTGATAGAAGAAAATATATTAAATGCACATGACTTTAAAATTTTTATTACATTTTTTTTTGGTGGAACTGGGGATTGAACTCAGACCCCTGTGCTTGCCAGGGAAGCACTTATTCTACTGAGCCATCTCCCTGGCCCCTTACATTATTATTATTATTGTTTTTTGCTGTGCTTATTAGGATTGGGCCCAAGCCCTTGTGTATATTGCGCAAGTGCTTTGCTATCGAGCTAAATTTATGTTATTTTGGTTCCATTTTGTGTATTCAAAATATTTAGTGATTATATTCCTTTAAAACCAGAAGTGTTTTAAAAAATTTATGTGTGCAGTAACAGAAAATAGTAAATGCATAACTTTTTGTAGCAAATAAATGCATGTAAGTTCAGCATCACGTTATTGGCTTTAAAATTGGCATTACTTTAAAGAATCAGCAAAACTTTAGAAATTATTGGTTGTGATCATGCAGTGTATGTTGTGGTCATAAAATGAGGATGTTTCCTGCATGAAATTCTCTTGGATCTGGTGTTATTCTCAACTCGGGGACACAGTAAGACCCTTGCATTCTGGAGCTGCACAGGCCAGCAAAATCTCAAATTCAAACCTCAGCTCAGAAGAGACTTTGGTTCAGCTAACTTCACTAAAGAGAAGGGTGGAAACACTGAGAAAAAAAAAAAAAACACCAGAGACTGGTGTTTCTTACATGAAATTGGAAAGAAAGAATTCAAAATTAATTTGACATCTCCATATATTAACTCTGTAACTCTCTATATTAACTTTCTTAGGCAGAGGATGGTGGAAAGTTCACTGAGCTTTGATCACAGCTAAGGATCATGATTTTCCAAATCTTACATAATGTCTAATGTATATCTGAAGCCAGTACTTTGTTAAATCAAGGAATCAATGAGTAATTTTCCTGCCAGAAAAACCTGCCTGTGCAAAAGAAAATATTTTGATGTAAGGACATTGAAGGACTAGTTTGGAAAGTGGGCAAGTGCTAACTGACACAGGATTGTCAGTCTTGAATATGACCAATTAAAGGATGGCATGCAGAGGGCTTTGCCTTTTTATGCAGTCTTTATAGCATTGTGGATCATGATTTAAAATAAGGGATCCACGAAAAGGACACTAGTTATAAAACCCTTGTAATGTTTTCAATAAAAATTAGTCATGGTTTGACCATAGAATTGAGAAAGAGAAGCTTGATTCAGTAGATACTTAAGAAATGCAATTGGCATACTTGGTGATTAAACATGCAAGGCGTGGTTCATGAGTAGGGCAGAGGTTGCCTAAGAAGCCATCCAGCCATAAAGTAAAAATGAAGAAAGAGCAGAGCACAAGTTTTACAGGAAAGATAATGAGGTCAGTTTTATACAAAACGTGCTTTGGGTGTCTGTGGAGAGTTAAAGAAGGAAACGTGCCCTTGGCAGCGGAGCCTACAGCCCTGCGGTCCGCGTCAGGACCTGGGCTGGAAGTATGTACATAGTGAGTATGTTGTCCATAGAGATGGAGATGGCCAGGAATCCAAGCATGGGAGTCTGTACTGGGATTTTTTACTTTCTGATTTCCAATGACATTCTAGTGTGAAATCATATAAAAACATAGATTTTAGCATCCCAGTTTAATGTATATTTACTGCACTGAGGAATTAGAATCCTCAAAATAACTACAGTGGTTGGCTAGCCTCCATTTGGGCATTCTTAGTCCTTGTCCTTGATTTGCCAAAATAAAGAAACATATATTATGCCTCCCAAGATAAAGTTACATTTCTAGAGGTCTTACATATTTCATAGCTTGTGTACTATCTCGTATAAAAGAAACATAGTAAGTTCAATTAATCAGTTTTTCCACATTTTCAAATAGTCACAACCCTTGAATTAATATTTGTTTTGGAACCAATAAATCTGTAGAATAATTAGGAAAACAGTATAATCTTGCCTTCAAATTTACATGATTGACTTGTGTTTATTACCCTTTGCCCCTATTGCTTTTACAGCATTGCCTAAAACCCAGTAATAATAATACCATTTATTTTTAATTGAAAATATTTATAATATATGCAAAGTCTATAAAGTTTTAAGCAAAAGATTTTGTGGCTTTTTCATTTTTGCTTTATGTTTAGATGGCTTCTTAGGCGACCTCTACACTAACCCCATACCACTCCTTTATTATGATTATGATTATGGTTATTATTGTTATTATTTGATACAGGGTCTCACTAAGCAGTTCAGACTTGTAGAGTTCCTCCTGTCTCTCCCTCCCCAGCTCTGGGATTGTAAGTGTGCACTAACACACCCAGTTTTGGCAACTGGGATTGAAGCCAGGTCCTTGTGCTTGCCAGGAAGATGCTTAGACCACTGAGCTATCTCCCTAGCCCACACTTTACAGATATAAAACCCGAAAAGGGAAAAGTAAACCATAGTCAGCTTGCATTTGGGGTTTTACCACCATTAGACTACACAGTTATTATTGCACCATATGTGCAATGAAAATTTGGCTATACTGTGTAAGATTTTAAATCATTATTAATGTTAGTAATTCATTAAAATCATCTTCTTCATCACCAAAATACTCACATAGCTTCAGTGTTTGATACCAGAAAATAATTCATATATCATTGACAACTAATGTTAACACATTTTAAGGTCATCAAGCCAGTATTTTGTTTAAAGTAACCTTCTAAAGTAAAAATTGGAGGATGGAGCAAAGCAATAAAGAGAGGATGAAAGGCACATTGCCAACTAGGCTAATATTTGCATTTCACCATGATGACTTTGAACCATTTTCAGGAGGCCACAAAACAAGCCAATCTAGTCTTAATCTATTTCTTAAATAAATATATTTTGGTCTTGGTTACTAATCCAAGTTAAGCAGAACACTCAAAACAAAAAGTAGGATATTAGCAAATATCATTATGATAGGCTTTGTGTAATCCAGACCACAGACATGCTATTTTGATTTTGCTTTTATTTTATTCTATTTTAAAGTCACTTATTTTATGATTTATAGTTAAATGTTCAACTCCTATAGAAAGAGGTAGTAGTAAATACAGGTATCTCATATGCTCTAAAGGTAGTTTTGGCAATACAGTTACTTTTTTACCTGAGAGGGTAGTTTTTAAGTCTAGTGCTCGTAATGTCAGGGTGTGCATAGAGCTGTTCTTTCACCCATTGTTTTGTCAGAATTTGACAGTGGTTCTGCCATATGGGGCTTCAACTGATGGAGAATATGTTCTAGATGCTGTGGTTGAAGAAATTCTAGCTCCTAGGAGATTTGTAACTCCATGAACAGTATCCAGCTTAGTTAGTCTCTCCCTCTTTGGCATTTTGCAGAGGTATGATTGGTGCATATGTACAGCTAGAGTGGAGGGAGGCCAGACACTGTACAGGGGGCACTTTAGATAGACATTTATAAATTTGAAGGTTTATATGCAGAATTAGATATGAAGAGTTCATCACCTCGTGTGCTAAACTGTAATTGTTCTGCACCCCTGTTATACTTGTCATGTACTTTCTTTTTTCTCTCCTGAGGTGACAAAACATAACAGTGACCAAAATATATGTGAAGGACATGTTGCTTTCAGTGTCCCTCAGAATACTGCCCTATGTTTGGACACCCTTTCTGCCTGTCCTCTTTTGTGTGTTCATGAGGTGCAGTCAAAAATACCGGGACTGCTCCTGCTCCAGTGGAAGGGCAGGCTCATAGAAATGAAGAATATCACCCCATGCCCTCCCCCACCAGACCTGGCACTGCGTGACATTAGGCTCCTCCCCAAGATCAAAATGATATCAGAGTTAAATATTCTGAACCAGCATCTATAAAGGCAGCCATAACTATACAACTAAAGGGACTCAAGAAAGAGGGGTTCCAAAGCTGCTTCACGCAGCAGCAGGAACTTGAAGAAAGGGGGAATATTTTAGGATAGATCTATGGCAGTTTGTTTTACTCTAATAGAGTTTTTAAAAAATGTATGTATTCACTGTCTTTTTAGATCCATCTCGTAGCTCTGGACTCTTTAGTAACCGCATGCAACCACACTGGATTATTACATGGTGGCAGTGCGGTGAGGAGGCCCTGTCCGTAGATCAGAAAAGGAACCAGGTTGAGCTTTCAGAAATGAAGGGTGTAATAGCAAAAACAGGGCAGCAAAGCCATGTAGGCCTTCTAAGCAGACCTGCATTCATGGCAGGTGCTAGCGGAAGTGCGCTTCTGGGGCCCCTGTGCAGGAAGCACGCAACCCCAGCAATCTGCAGCTGGCTTATGTGTTCTCATCCCATAGGCCTGGCTTGTGGCCCATTATTGCGAATCTTAAGCCACTTTGCCTTTCCTGCCCTCCATCCCCCAACAAGGTGTGTTCAGAAAAGATAATAATTTAATTTGGTTGTATCTTTCACTGGTACTTAGAAAAATCAGCACAAAGAAAGAAGGTAGACTGAAGAAATGGTTTAACAAAGAAATTCCTAGCCACCCTTAATGCATTTGGTATAATTAGTCATTTTAAAAGAAGTGGAGGGACCTAGGATGTAGCTTAGAGACACAACACCTGCCCAGCAAGCACGAGGTCCTGAGTTCAATTCCTGGTTTCTAAAATAAATGAATAAATAAGAGTAGGGAGGGAGGGAAAAAGGAGGAGGAGGAAGAAGAGAAGGTAAAAGGGAGGGGCAGGTAGGAGGAAGGACAGGAGAAGGAGGGGTTTCTGAGTGAAAAGGTCCCCTATATACTTTACCAAAAGAAGGCAAAAAGAATTTCAACAAGGAATCCTGAAAAAGGAAAAAGAAGAGCGAGGAAAAAAAAGTCTGTCATATCCAACTGACATGGTAGGCATAAAGAATATGTACTCCCATTTGGATATTTTGAAGGAGAGAGAAAACAAGTCACTAGTATAAAGAGAAGTGTGAAGCTGAGGCAGTTAACATCCATATTTCCAGACCCGGAGATGGTCTCCAAGTTCCAAGTTTCTGTACTCTAAATTAGATCATCAAATTAACTTTGCAAAGAGTATAGAAAATACTTGGGAGACTTTAAAAATTTTTGTCTGTTGGGGCCAGTGAGATAGCTCAGTGGACTAAAGCACCTGCTTAGTGCTTAAGCTTGCCTAGGTGAGCGTAGGCAAATGCAGGGGGCGCGGTTCCATCCTAGGCACCACATGCCACGCCAGCCCCGCCCCCGGTGCAGCCTGAGCTGGCCAGAGTCTGGGCATGGTGGCGCACACCTGTAATCCCAGCTCTGGGGAGGCTGAAAGCAGGAGTGTTGCAAGTCCAAGCTGCATAGTGAGACCCTGCAACAACCAAATGCATTATTATTATTATTTTTTTTTTGTCTATTGATTCTTTTGATTCATTGAGTAGATGTCTTCATTAAGGCAGGGCTGCCATGTCATGATTCCTGGCCTTCTTCCAGTATTCTCTCAGAACTCGTGAGGCTCCCCAGGAACCACATTGTGGGGACAGAGCTGAGCTATGTCTATGTGGATGATGTATGTGTGTTTACCAAATAGAGTATCTTCTGGCCAAGTTCTGGCTTCTATGCAGGCGCAGCCAGTGGGTGCTAGGATTAATACAGTAAAATGTTTATGATAGCACTGGCATCTTCTCATATACTTCTCTTTTTTATGGTTGCTTCTCATTCCAGGCAGTTTATTTAATTATTTGTATCAGGAATTGAACTCACAACTGCACGATTGCCCTGTAGGCACTGTGTCACTGAGATTTTTCCCTGGCCCCTCCAGGCAGCTTTGAAGGTTAATCTGCATTAAATATTTTTTCTTTAGATCTCAGGTTGTTATCAAAAGAATGGATAAAGCCAAAAATAAGTGACTACCAATTTATATTATTCCATAGTTTTCCTTCATGACAGTGTTTCCTGTTATACTTTATAGAAAACTTGCATTTTTTCCCCAGATGAATCTGTCCAAGCTAGGCATTTAGATCAAGGATTCTCAAAATTGGCCTATCATTTTTTTATTATAATTTTATTTTATTGACATATGACTTCTTCCTTCATCAGTGGAATTAAACAGAAATACCCATAAAAATATGTTGAGATTTAACATACACAAACACAAATTTGTTTCTTTTTTTGGTATTTTAGGGAAGGGTCTCCAGGGTGTTCAGGGTTTCACTACTAGATTGGACTCATAGTGATTCTCCTGTTTACAGCCTCCCAAGAGCTGGGATTACAGGTGCTCGTCACTACGCACAGTCTCAGTTGCTGTCCCAGCATGTCCCGGGGTGGGGCTGAGCTGTTTGGCTGGCACCACATTTGTTTCTATAAGACATTTCTATCCTTAGTATTTACAGAAGTTTTAGCATTTATTTTAACTTGTCAAAATAATAAACATGAGTTATTTACTTTCCCCAAAGAAGTGATATAATTCAAGAGATATAAGCTACCTCTATAAATTGAACAATAATTAGCTTAATTGGCCTATCATTTATAAGATGATATAGAAGTGTTAAGAAATAGATGTAGATGCCTGGGCTTTGCCCTGGAATTGAATTAGAATTGGGTGATTCCTGGAAGTTGAGCTCAGGAGTTTATTATTCCTCAAGTGATTGATACAGTCTAGTTCATTCATTTCCGACACCACCATCACCAGTCCAAACCATTCAAGGTGGAGGACTGAGACCCAGAGCCGTCAAAGGGCTCAATGTAGCTTGTGGATGAGCAGGACAGCGGAAGGAAGCCACGTTGCGGACTCTTAGTTCTGTGTTCAATGTCTCTTCATAGGTGGCATTTTCTATGCTCAATTGTAGAACTTTTTTTCTAAGTATCATACAAAGTTTTCAGAAGTAACAAATGTAGTTTCTCTTAGCAATTAGAATAGATAAATAAAGGAAAAAGGAGAGAATGCTGATGGATAGAATTATTTGCCATGTTATGAAAAAATGACTTCAATATTTGAACATAGAAATAATATGCCTGGGCCAGTGAGGGAGCTCAGTGGACTAAAGAACCTGCTTAGGCAAGCACAAGGACTGAGGTTTGATCCCCAGCGTCACATGCGGTGCCAGCTCCACCCCCAGGGCAGGCCGAGCTGGCCAGAGTCTAGGTGTACTGGCATATGCCTGTAATCCCAGCACTGGAGAGGCTGAAAACAAGATCAGTATGAATCTGCACTATGTAGTGAGACCTTGTAACAACCAAATACATTTATAATAATAATAATAGTAATAATAATAAAAGAAATGATGTGCCTACCTGATGTGGGGGCAAATACCTGTAGTTCCTTCAGCTAATGAGGAAATACCAAGTTTGAGGCCAGCCTGAGCAATTCAGTGAGATATGTCTAAAAATAAAGTTTTAAAAGAGAGTGATGGGCTGGGGAGGTAGCTCGGTGGTCTGAGTGCCTACCTGGCAAGCAGAAGGACCCAGCTTTGATCCCTGGTGCTATATGCTTGCCCTGCACTGAGCCACCACAGAATCCAGGCGCAGTGCCACACACTTGTAATCCCAGTGCTGGGGAGGCTGAGACAGGAGGATCACTATGAGACAGGTCAGCAGCATAAGTGCCTACGTGGCAAGCCCAAGGTCCTGAGTTGGTCCCTGCTGCCAAAAAAAAAAAAAAATGCCCCCCAAATAAAAGAGGAACAGTGATTATAGCTTACTGATAGACTGTACCTCGCAGGAGTTCAATTTTCTGTACCACATAAGCGGAGAGGGCATATTTAGATATATTAGTAAATTTATTGAATTGGATTTGCATATTTATATTTTTGTCAGGTGCTGTGCCAGCTGACAAAATTTTAAGAAGCCAGTAGGCAAACCCTATGATTCATTCAGCATTCTTTAAAGGATGAATTCATTCAGTATTAGCACTGAATGAAGGTTCTAACACTTCATGGAAATGAGTGGAGCTGCCTTGAGATCTCTTTTCTCTGTAGAGACTGTTGCATGCACTTGTCTTTAAGAACCACACGAAGACCAACTTGCTAGCCTGCCGAAGAAGTAGGCTTTGGAGAACAGTTTTTGCAATGCAGATCCACCTTAGAATGAGGTGGCTGGCACCACGGCTATTGCTGGTGACTAGAGAATCAGTTTCCGCCAGTGTAGAGTAGTCATGCTAGAAAGAGTTGCAGGGCTGGTGAGATAGCTCAGCAGACTAAGAACCTGCTCAGGCAAGTGCAGGCACCACAGTTCTGTCCTTTGCACCATGTGCCACAGCGGCTCTGTCCCCAGGGTGTGCTGAGCCAGCAGTGGAGTCTGTGGTGGTGCATGCCTGTAAGCCCAGTACTAGGAAGGCTGAGAACAGGAGGATCACTATGAGTCCAAGCTGTGTAGTAAGACCCAAGAGAAGAGAAGAGAAGAGAGGAGAAGAGAAGAGGAGAGAAGAGAGAGAAGAGAAGAGGAGTGAAGAGAGAAGAGAAGAGAAGAGAAGAGAAGAGAAGAGAAGAGAAGAGAAGAGAAGAGAAGAGAAGAAGAGAAAAAAGAAAAGTTTGCAGTTCACAGTATTTGTCGCATAGGACATTAGCACACTATTAGTCTCTAGTTTCTTGACATTATACTTGCAGTTAAATATATACATTTCTGAGAAACAGTAGTAAACCAAAACTGTATCATGTTTTGTTTAAAATAGTTCAGTGGAGTCAAGGTATTTAACCCAGGAAATATGCTGCTGTGAGCCACAACTTTTTTTGGTATCCCACTCGGACGTTTTACAGCACAAGAACTAGAGTAGCCGTAAATGTTAACCTACACAACTTCCAGAAATCGCTTAGAAATAGTTGAAATAGTTAAAAACTGTAACTGTCACATTACTCCAAAAAGTTATTCCCATCTATGGCATGAGCTGTTCTCCTTCAAATAACTGAAGCTTAGTTATTGCTAAGTACAGAAAATGGCAAGAGGAGCATTATGGAAGCAGATAGTTTGCAAAACAGTGTTGCTAAATCATTAGAGGGAAAGAATTGTAGCTCCCAAAATAGGAGGCAGGAGCAACATTGAGCACTAAGAAAATGGGGAGTGTACAATCAGAACGAAAGCAGCTCCTCGTAGCAGCTGGCTATTGCTGTTCAGCAGTGACAGTGACTGACCACTGCGGTTAGTTTTCTCGTCTGTGGGTCAGATAGGAAGGCTCTGTGATGCTGGCAGAGGCTGATGGAGCTCCAGGCGGCAGACTGCATCCACCTGTGCTTTGCAAGGCTCTCATCTGCATGGGTCAGCAGGATCTGCGTGTCATGCACTTCTAAAGCAAAGGCAGAACCTCTGCACGGCTAACCTGGAGCCATCACACCCTCATTTCGCCTCATATTTTAAGGCCACAAGTTCATGTCCAAAGAGAAGAGGGAAGAAAACACAGATACCGCTGACTTAGTAGTTCAATTTAAGATTTTTAAGTGTATTTAGTAAAGGGTCTACAGGATCTCACTCTGTAACTCAGATTCTCCTGTTTTCAGCCTCCAAAGTGCTGGGATTTCAGGCATGCACCACCACACCCAGTCTCAATCAACAAATTGGCGCACCCCAGGATGGGGCCAGCACAGCATGCTGGGGGTTGAACTTTGCTGCTGCACTCTGCCTAGGCAGGTGCTTTAGTCTACTGAGCTATCTGTCCAGCCCTTCAACTTAGGATTTTTAATTTTCTTATAATGCAAAAGAGCATTGGTAGGGCCGGGGATATAGCTCAGCGGCATAAATGCCTGCCTGGCAAGCACGAGGTCCCGAGTTCAATTCCTGGTACCAAAATAAAAAAGGCATTAATGGAGCCATGCTGCTTTTCACTTTCAGTACAGTAACTTACATGAAATATTCTATTATTATTATTATAAAAATAGGCTCTATGTTAGAACATTATGAGTGTATTTAAGGCAGGCTTGGTTAAGCTATGACACTATCTAGGTTAGCTGTATTAGGTACATTTTTGGCAAGAATGTTTGCCACTGACAGTTTTCTGGGCTATCAATGCTGTAAGTTGGGATCGCATATATACGTTACCTTTTGTGGAAGGAGCTTCAGAGCTTCATGGCAAAGACATGGGAAAAAGATGATAAGGAATTAGGGCTGATGAACCTACCATTTCTACATCAAAGTATGATGATTAATAAAATATTTCAGAGAAATTTTTTGATTCTTCAGATACCTCTTTTTAAAAATTTATGGCTAAGCTATTATCATTAGGCTTGTTTTTTACGTTAGGATGATGCTCAAATTAACCTCTTTGATTGAAGATTATGTAAGTGACATTCTACCCACTGCAGAGCTAGGGGAGAGGAGACAAGGACATCAACAAGGAATGGTCCCCTGGGTGCCCTCAGCATTGTATAGAAAATGTAAGGATTTCAGTATTATCCAAGTTTTTGAAAATGTTGTTATACAAACAACTTTTAAAAATCTTGGCTCATAAGTATTGAGAAGATGGCTCAGTGGCATCAGCACCTTCCTGGAAAGCACAAGGACCCAAGTTTGATCCCTGGCCCCACATGCTGTGCTGGCCCCAGGCCTGAAACCTGAGGTGGTGCATGCCTATATCTCAGTGCTGGGGAGGTTGAGACAGGAGTATTGCAGCCAGTTTGAGACCAGCCTGGGGGCTACAAAAGTGAGCACAAGGCCACCCAAACTGCATAGTGAGACCCTGTCTCAAAAAAAAAAAAAATCTTGGCTTGTAAATACAAAGAAAAGTGTTTGAGATTAGTGTCTCTTTGCTAATTCAATTTAAAAATTGATAAAAGCTGGCTGACATTGTGGCTCAGGGTTGGAGCACTTGCCTACCACGTGCAAAGCTCCAGCTTTATTTAATAAGTTCTTAACTGTTCGTTCCTTTGGATTTGTAACTAATTCTAAAATGACTATAGTTTTGTTAAAAAATCCAGTGCTTCCTGATGAAAGCAAAAAGTAAACTATTTGATTCTTTTGGCCGATTGATTAATAACCATTATAAATGAGAATATGGACTAGTTATGTTTACTTATTATTGCTAGTGTTTTCAGTTGAAGTGAGATGAAATAAACTTCGGATTTGACTCTAAATGACTTCATTTTTCACAGTGTTTCAGATGCAGGGAGATATGGTGAAATCCCAGCTTCTTAGATCCCTGTAGTGAATGATGTTGAGTCCTGTCTGTAGGAAGCCATCTGTCCCAGTGTTATACTCGCCAGGGAAAGCAGTGATGCAGAAATGAATAGCCCCACGCAGCAAGCTAGAAGAAAATGTAGCAAAGTATAAGTGAGGGACTTCTCTCTTTTCCATTTTCACAGCAGTTTTGATTACAAGTCAGTATTGAGCTTTACCTGTATTATGACATCTAACAAACAAACAGCCTGTCAAGGTAGAAATTTCTGTTATCCTTACTTGCAGATGAGGGAATAAACACAAAGATGTTCATGTATTACAAAGTTTCTATAATTCTATATGATGCTTATTTATTTTTTGTTTATGTTTTTGGTGGAGAGCAGAGCTGGGGATCGAACTCAGGCTCTCATGCTTGCCAGAGAAGCACTTATTCCACTGAGCCATCTCCCCGACCTATGTGATACTTATAAAAATAAAGTTTTGTTTAAAAGTTGCATATCTTTTAAAGCAAGGAAACTGTACCATTTTCAGGGCCCACAGTCTGCAGGCAATGTGATGCACACTGCTTGTACAACTTTCTCTGTAGGCTGGTTCTGTCCAGTGGTGGGAAGACTGAGTCCTGTGGAGCCCCATCTTAAGAAAGTCCTGAAATTCTCTGAACTTCAGTTTCCCCATATGTAAAGTGGCTCTAATTATGTGTGTCTCACTTCACACAGTTGTTGAGGCCATCAAATGGATAGAGGAAAACAGTTTCTACATGTACATCAAGTATGTCACAAAGTCCGATAGTGATTTATTATGCAGTCAAATGTTTAAAATTAGGTAGAATATAATAAGCAGATGTTTCCTGGACAACACATAATGCATTCATAATCAGAACATTAAAAACAACAACATGGAAGCTGGCTCTGATTCTGAAGACCTAATTGTCTGTGATATAAATATGGCTTCAAGTTCTGTTAAGGACACATCAATTGGTAATGCCGTGTGTGGTAAACACCAGTTCTAATTCCCAAGGTGTACAGAGTTAACCAGAAGTAAACAATACCATTATTTTACTGATATCTTGAATTACTGTTTATTAATGTTTCTCACAGATTTCTATAGAATTAAGATTTTTAGTATTAGATAATTGAATGAGAGAAAACCTTTTTTTTATTCATTCTTGTATCCCCCATTGCATAGATCATTGTCTGCTATGCATTTGTTTGAATAATGAATGAAATAATACTCTGACAATTGAAAAAGGGCTTTACAAATGGGTACCCTGCATTGTACATGAAAATATCAAGAGTAATATTCATCATAATACTTGCTGATTGAAAAATACAGTGAATTCTTAAATTTAAAAAATTACTACAGTAAAAGACACATTTATACCAGCCGCCAAAGCCCTCCCCCTTACCTCAGACCCTTGTCCCAATGTCTGGCACCTTTCTGATGCAGCTCTGGGAGTCCTCCTCTGTGAGCGTCTTTAGTATATTGTCAGGGCTGCTTCAGTGTCCTGAACTGATGCAAAGCATTTACCTTTCATGGTTGTTTTTACTTTGAGGAAGAGCCAGAAGTTGTACAATGCCAGATCCCATGAATAAGGTAGAAGAGCCCTCGTGGTGTTTTTATAAGTTTCATTCTTTTGTTAGATGGCACTCAGCATTCATTGAATCTTTGGTTATGCCCTACAAGACTCACAAAAGAGCACTCCCAGAACTGGTTTAGAAAGTGGCAAGAATGGTGGAATAAATGAGAGGTAGATGTTCAGTGTGATTCATAGCAATGTCTCTTTTACTATAATAACATTTTTTAAAATTTAAACACACAATTTATATTTTTCTCATACCTCATATCCTGAGATTTCTTTGACTCACATATTTGGCAAATTTTTCACTGTGTCTCATTTGTTCTTCTTAGGGTCGTGCTTCCCTAACACAAGAGAAAGAGAAGTTTGCCCATGAGCATGAAGAAATGAAGAACCTAGAAGCTATTGTTAAAGAAATAAAACCAACTACACTTATAGGTGAGCATTTTCTCCCCTTTTTCCTTCCCATTCCTCAGTCTTTTAGAAACATTTTAGCTTTTTTTGCAACTCTGATGCTTGAATCCTAAATAGTTATAGTCTCTATAGTAGCTGCATCCCATAGACACCTACTTATAATGTCTGAGTTCAGTTCTGTCTTGGTATTATGGGGGTGAGTGGCCCCTTTGCTGATGCTGCTGGCCTGCTGTGATCTGGCCTGGCAGGCACTTTTCCAGGCTTCATTACCTCAGAGAGGCAGTGCCTGGAGATGCTTGTTTTTAGTTATCTTAGCTAGGAAGGGACTTTTGAGAGGTAGAAGAGTCTATTGACATCTTGTAAGGTGAGGCCAGGGATGCTAGTAAGTAATCCTGAAATGTACAAGGTAGCCCTGCAACAAGAAATCAGTTCAGCTCAGAGGGCCAGCAGCAGTGCTAAGGTTGAGAAATACAGATGCTGAGACTTGTAGAAGGCAAGAATCATATCTCATACATTTTTATTCTTCTTGTAGCACTTAATATAATTGTTATGAATTGTATGTGCACTGTAAGATGTGAAATATTGTCAGATTTGCATGCTTAAAAACAATTTCAAAGGAAATCGTGAAAGTTTATTTCTTTCTTTGTGCATGTACAATGGTCTTTGCCATGCTTCACACTCTTAATCCTTGAGCTCTTGAGTAGTTCACTATATTGAGAATAATGATTATTATAATAAAAACTACTTACTCCATGACAGAAATTTTACTAAATGTTTAGCATTCTTTCATAAAAATTATTCTTTCAATAATCTTACAGCTTTCCATTTTAATTATGCTAATTGCTTTAGTCTCCTATTTAAATTATTTTGATGAGTGAAGCTCCAATTATCCAGATGAATGAAATTGTCTTCAATGTTAACATTGTTTATAAAACATAATTGCTTTATAGCCCGATAGACTGAAATATGCTCAGTGACTTGCTCATAGAGAGTGGTTATTACATATTTAGTTTCCTGCTACAAATGCCTGCACTCAGCATTCCAAGTGATGAGCCCCAATCTAGTATATTAGGAGTCAAAGGCTATATCTATAATTTTTAAAGGCATTTATTGATTTATGATCCTAAAGATGGTTGGCATTAATCAACAATTATTTTTGTCATTGTACTTCAATGCCAGTAATCTTTATCATGTTTAGCATCTACTGGAAAGCGGCCCGACATACTTTGTTTTGCAGGCCTGGGTTGCTTGGGTGGGTGGATTGACAGTCCAAATCACTAATTTCTCCTGTCCTTATTAGGAGTTGCTGCGATTGGCGGTGCGTTCACAGAGCAGATTCTCAAAGATATGGCTGCCTTCAATGAACGGCCTATTATTTTTGCTTTGAGTAATCCAACCAGCAAAGCAGAATGTTCTGCAGAGCAGTGCTATAAAATAACTCAGGTAAAAGAAAACAGGTGTCTTAATAATCAGATTTTGATTAATCAGAGGGAGGCCTGGGGTATCTAAGGTGCTTACCAAATAACCTTTAAAAATTATATAATCAAGATTAAAAGAAAAGTGAACAGGTAAGAGGGGTGAGAACTATCCCCTTTTCTTAAGTGTTGCTATCTCACTTCTCTTCTTAAGTAAAATGAATTTTGTTAAGTTTCAGCAGTAATTTTCTTCTAGTGATTTTAAAGTATCTAAGATTTAAATATAAAATCTAAATAAAAAAAGCTTGGGTTTGTATAGTTATTAAAATAGCTTTTTTTTTTTTTTTTTGGCAGAACCAGGGATAAAATAGCATTTAACTAGCTTTTCCCAACATTGAAGTGTATACTGTAAAACCACAGTCTAATTTTTGGTTTGCTAAATTTTTGGGTTGGCTTTTGATGCTGTGGGCAGAACATTTGGATGGCTATCTTGGTGTCCATCCAGGTTGGGATAGAAGTCTTCAAGGCTCCAATGTTCTGCTGTGTTTTTTTTTAAAGTTATTTTATACTGACATATCTGATAGGTTGGCAGAGCCTTTTGTTCCTTCCCAAGGCATGAAAATGTCCTTACAGCAAAATAGAGTGTGCACCATATATATTTAAAACCTTCATTTTGCAAATAAAGTCAACGTCAACCCGAAGGATAAACAAATACAAAGTTATGTCACTTAGCACAAGTCAGAACTTGGTGGCTATCCTTCTTTAATACTGTATTCTTAATTTCTTATTATCAGAATTAACTTTTTGAGAAGAACTCTATTGTTTACTGCCCTTATTTAGAATAACATTAATATTTCACTGTTTTAATTTTTATCTCATCTATAAAAGATGAGGGTGATTTCACATTCCTCAATAGGAGAACAAAACTTAACTTTTTGAGTAGTAACAAAATTTTGGCATATGCTTTGTACATAGGAAGCACAAAACAAAGAAATGTTGAATTATTTGTAATAGTGTATGAATTTAGAGGCTCATCTGCAATACGCAGAAATATATAAAATAATATAAAGTAACTGGCTTTAAGTCTTATGATCTGACCATAATGTTCCATATTGTTAGATATAAACTACTGAAAGTCATTTTGTGGCTGAAAATTAAGCCCTTTCCTAAATTAAAGATATTTCCAATACTCTACTATGAATCTGTCTTTTTCATCATTAGAATAGATTAGAAACTTGTGTAGAAATGGTTGATGGCCGTATGGGTCAGAGATTTGCAGGGAACCCGGTGATAGTCTTAGTGTATCATTTACACACTGTAATCATTTCTTCCAGAGCGTGCTGCTCAGCGTCACAAAAGTTTGCCTGGACTTACTAGGAAGTTGATGAAAAGTCAGGTGTTTTTCTAAGCACTCATATTTTCGATATGGGATGGTTGTGTCATAATACTAAATTAACCTACTTCCTTTTAAAGTTACTGTTCTGTGTTGCAGGGACGTGCAGTTTTTGCCAGTGGCAGCCCTTTTGATCCAGTCACTCTTCCTAATGGACAGACCCTGTATCCTGGCCAAGGCAACAATTCCTATGTGTTTCCTGGAGTTGCGCTTGGGGTTGTCGCATGTGGACTGAGGAACATCACAGACAACATCTTTCTCACTACTGCTGAGGTACTATGAAGTACCTGTTTACATGGCTATGAAATGGGCGCAGTCTCCATTAGCTGATATTTTCTTTATCTGGCCTCTTAATTTCTTTTCTAGAAAACTGAAGTCTGAAAAACAAAAAAAAAAATCTTTTCCATTAGAGGATTTGGGGTTGTTATCAAACTCGTATTGAGTCATTAATAGATTTTACCTTGATAGTTTTTGGATAAATTGTGTTTTCATTTCATAGAAGGAATACTTTTTTTTTTTTTAATTCATACTGCTGATCAAATTCTATGACAAGAGATGATTAAAATACTGTTTCTAAATGATAAGCAATATTTTTTCATTGAGAACCTTTGGAGATCATGGCATTTTGAAGGCTTAAAGTCTGATTGTAACTGTAGTAGAAGTGTTTGCCATTATGAGTTCAGTACAAAAGACAGAAGTTAAAACAGAAAATTGTGTATAAAATCATAAGAAAAACAAGAGTGGGGGCCAGTTAGATGACTCAGTGGAATAAGCACTTCCCTGGCAAGCACAAGGGCCTGAGTTCAATCCCCAGTTCTGCCAAAAAAAAAAAAAAAAAAAAAGAAAAACAAGAGTGATGCCCCTTCCAGAAAAATTCTCTGAATATCAGAACAGGCCCAGTATTTCATTTTATCAGAAAGCTTGGAAAATTTGGTTTTCACTCCCCTTGCAAGCTGACAAGGTGGCCCTGATTTTGAATATACTGGCAGAAGATAAGAAACTGTTAGATCAGGACAAAAGGCTTTGTTTCTCATGGCATAAAAGTTGCCAAAAGCCCCTCGGCATCGTTCCCGTGCCTTTTGTCTTCTGTGGGGTAGCAGTGCTTGGCGTGTATTTGTACAGGCAGGAACTGTAGATAATCAGAGTGTCCATCTGGTTGATGCCACCTTTTTAGATTTGAACAAGAAGTAATTCATGAGAATCCATAATGTATGTGAGAAGCATGCTGAACGGAGTCAAATATAACCTGGTCATTATTCAAATATATTTCTCCCGCAAAAATGCTTTCTTTTCTGTTCTGAAACCACAACCCTAAGAACATAGGCAGGTACCTGTGGTACTGACTGTTACCCGGAGCAGCCCACACCAGCGGTTAGCTCTCATTTTGTGAGAGTCAGAGTTTGGAAGCTAAGGTTCTGGTCCTGTCTTTTTCTTTACTGCATTTAAAAGTGTGATATACCTTGTGTCACAGGCTTTCTGTAATGCAAAAATTGGCAAACAGAAACAGATGTCTCACTTACTACAAGAGCATTTTATTTATTTTTATGTGTGTAGTACAGGTTCTCACTAGGTAGATCAGACTCATAGAGATTCTCCTGTGTTCAGGCTCCCAAGCGCTGGGATTAGGTGAATGCTACCATACCCAGTCTCAGTTGCTGTCTGAGCATGGCCCGGATCCAACTCCAGCTGTTGTGTTCTGCCTAAGTGCTTTAGTCTGCTATCTGGCCCACCCTATTTTTTTTTTTTTTTTTCTTCAGTATCCGGGATCAAACTCAGGACCTTGCACTTTCCAGGCAGACACTTATGCCGCTGAGCTATCTCCCTGACCCCCAAAAGAGCACTTTAAAGTTGCTTTAACATTAAGGAAAATATATAATCACTGAGTTTTAAAACAGCACACATCAGAAGAAAAAAAAATTATGTAGCTAGGGATTTTTTTCCTAAACAACTCTAGCACCCTCTAGTGACAACTGTTAGAAAAATATTTTTCATTTCTTAAAAAGAGTAGTGAGCACTCCTAAAAAAACTTTGAAGAAAAAAATAAAAGGTGTGCTACACAGCCCTTTTCTTATAGTTAGTAGCCCTCTCAGACAGTATCTTTTGGTCTTTTCACTGGTTTTCTCAGCCTTCAGCACAGTATTCCTGTTTCTGCAATTTGGTTTATTGTTTTGTCTTCTTTTGTCCAATGGTGACCACACACACACTAGCATTCATTGTTTTGTTCTCTTTTCTGCTGTTTTTCCATTGTACTGGTTGTGTCAACTTGAGGAGTTTAGAAATTTAAGCTCAGCAGGCAGCCAGGATTCTTAGTTTATGGACTGGGGCCCCTTGGTCCTGTGCAACAGGAAGGCATGGACCCTGTGTGAGTTCTACACCCCCACACCAGGGGAGCCTGCTTATCATATCAGGAGGGGACAGGGGCTGGCTAGAAGCCCAGCTGCGGCCCCTGCCTTTGCTCTTCACTGTTTTCTGCTGCCATAAACTGCTGCCTTCTGCCATGTGCCACTCTGCCTGGGAGCCAGCCAAGTATAGACTGAAGCCTCCACAAACTGTAAGCTAAATAAAAAAGTAACCGAGACACTCATACACTTTCAGATATTCCACCCACTCATTTGTTTCCATTATATTCAGCCTGCTGGTCAAATCTGTGTGCGCCTGTTCATCTTTTATCTTAATTTCCCAGAAATATCTTGCTGTGGCCTCAGTGTACTTAAAACCATGCTGACCATCTGCCCTCACCCTTAATAGTCATATTTATAATAGATACCATCTTTCTAAGCAGGCACGAAACCTCTGAAGCCTGGTATTCTTGTCATTTTGCCTCATCCCAAAGGCTGCAAACACCATGTATATATCTGCCGGAGTAATGGCTTCAGCACCTCCCCTATCCACACAGCCCTGAGAATTATCCTCCACCTGCCTCAGCCTGTCCTTGAGGGAAGTGCTTCCCTCCAGCCTCATCCTAGAGTCTGTGACAGACATGGCTTGTCTTGCTCTTTCTCCTTAGCCCTAGCTGTCCTCTCTTTTCCCTCCACCTCACACAGTTTGTTTAACAATAGAAATCACATTGAACAGTCTGAACAGCAATTCATTGTTCATATTTATAAGTAATCACCTTTCATTGCATGATTTATAAGCCATGGCTGTCCTTTTATTAAGCATATTGATATTTAATTTTATTCCTAGTTGTGTTATGTTCTTGAAACTATCGTATTTCAGTAGATGTGTGTGTGTGTGTGTGTGTGTGTGTGTGTGCGCGCGTGTGTGTGTGTGCGCGCGTACGTGCGTGCAGGGTCTCACTATGCAGCTCAAACTTGCAGTGATCCTTCTGTTTTCACCCTCCCCAGTGCTGGGATTACAGGTTCATACCATGGTGCTTGGACTCAGTGGCTGACTCAGCATGCTGGGGGCAGGGTGGACATGGTATATGGTGCCAGGGGTCAAACTCTGGTCCCTGCGCTTGCACTGAGCTATCTTGCCAGCCCTCTTTAGGTTTTTTTTTTAGGAAAAGCATTATAGGCTGGAATATAGCTTTGCTGTCCAAGTGCCTGCCTGGCAAGTGCAAGGACCCAGGTTTGATCCCAGTACCACATGCCAGGCCAGCCACCAAAACCAGGCATGGTGGTACACACCTGTAATCCCATGCTAAGCAGGCTGAGACAGGAGGATCACTATGAGTTAGAGCTATGCAGTGAGACCCTGTACCAAATAAATAAATAAAAGATTTTTTAAAAAACAAAAGTATTATATTTTAAAAAATTGTATTGTAAAGTTTATGGCAGTACTGGGGATTGAACTCATGGCCCAGAATTTTCACATTTAGCCATAACCCCTGCCATTTCTATTTTTTATTTTGATGCAGTTCTCACTGAGTTTCCTGGGTTGGGCTCAAAGTTGCCATTCTGCTTGAGCTACAGTACCAGAGTACAGGTACTGCGGGCAAGCCCACTACAGCTGGATGATTATTTTCTTTAAAGACAGAGAGTCTTCCGTATACTTCTTTCAGGGTTCTGGTAGCACCTTGAGAATGTTATACACAAAGCAGAAAGCCTCAGGACATGTAAAGTTGAATTAAACACAACTAATCGTACACCCTAACAAAGAATTAAGTGGAGAGCTTCCTTGAAGTCAGCCACAGTGTGCTGAGAGAGAGAGAAGCATCAGAAGCATGGCAAAGGCCGCAGGTCAGGGAGGTTTTTGAATGCATCAATAAATGAGCGTAAGCTTCGCACTCCCGTGCGTCCATTCCTTTCCTACTATGTGTTAGTCCGTTTTGAGTTATTATAAATGAAATGCTGTAGGCAGACTCCCTTTATAAAGAAGTCGTATTGATCTCACAGTTTCAGAGGCCAAGTGCAAATGGCACAGCACAGGCTCTGGTGAGGGCCCCATGGTGGGTGGTGAGCATGCGTGAGCAAGTGGAAGCCTGGGCCAGTCGGCTCCTCCCAGTGCCTCCTGACCGGGCCCCTCCAGGCACCATCTGCTGAAGGCTGCACCTTGACACTGCCACACTGGGAAGAAAACTTCCAACACATGAACTGGGGGACACATTTAAGCTCATCAGAGCATAGTACCCCTTGAATGAGCTTATTTTAGTGAGGCTCCCACGGTCACTGGTTTGCTGCCTGACCCTGTTCCACAGTTTCTTGTCCTCCTCTGTGTGTATCAGGCACACATGAAGGGGAAGGATTTAGAATGATTCTTTACTCAGCCATCTCCTGACTATTCCTTGTCTCTTTAATGAGACATTTGTATAGCATTCAAGAGAAAGAAAATGATAGCTGGGCCTGGTGGCACATGCCTCTAATGCCAGCACTTGGGAAACTGAGACAGGAAGATCAATCACTGTGATTTGGAGCCAGCCTCAGAGCTACAAAAATGAGCACAAGGCGAGCCCGAATTGCATAGTGAGACCCAGTCTCAAAACAAAACAAAATGAAAGGGTGTTGAATCCTTGCAGTATGCTAGTTGTTATGGGGCATACATATTGGTCATATGAACAGTAGAAAAATTTGAAGGTGATTGACTTACTTGCAAATCAAATAGCTGCTAAGCTAGCATAAAGCCAGAGCTGACCCCAAAGTCTATATTACTTACACTTTGCCATGCTGGCTATTTATCTGTTCTATTTAAAATGAAATAGCCTTGATGCATTGAGCACATTGATAGATAATGCTGTAAATTCTTTGCTGGCATTTGGTTTACCTAATGCCATGAGTTAGGAGCTTTCTGTCAGCAGTCATATGTTATAGATGAGGAAACTAGCCTTCAGTGTTAACTACTTTGCCCAAATTGAAACAGATAGTAAGCACAGTCTGGACTCAGAGCTGGGCACAGCTCATACTGGAGCTTGAGCCGTCAGCCACCACGCAAGTCCATCTTCACTGCTCCTTTTATCTTTATGCAAGTAGGGAACAGTATGATACCGTAAAGGTTTTTGCTTTAACATTCAAGAAATTCCAACTGATTTAATCTGTTGGAATCCTTTGCAGAACAACAGAAGTAAAAAGGTTTTTAAAATAATCTCTGTTCAATAGGGTATTAGCATAAAATATTTTTAATAATTTTTCATCAAATCTTTTTTTCTCTTAATACCATCTCAGTAAACTTGCATAACTTTCATGTCACTATCATGTGGTAGGAATTACTGTGACTAGTAAGAAGTAACCAGCTCACAACTTTGTGCCTAATTGAAATCCTAGCAGGCAGGGAAGGCCTGTCTTCTCTTCTATCTTCCTCCCACATACCTAGACTCCTACGGCTTCAGAGCTTGGGGTGCTGACACATCAAGGCTGTGAGTCTCTTGCCTCCCTAGGGTTCACTGAATAGTCTATCACCCTTTGATTTATTTATTTTTTTAAATCATTTATTGAGAAACACATAGCAATGAGACCGTTTCAAAACTGATTAGTAGGACAGTTTCCATAAATTAATAAATTGCATATTGTTGTCTTAGTGATAATTCATTGTACAAGATGCAGACATGACATGCTGTCCACAGACACTGTTAGTACAGTCTTTCTATTCATTGATTTAAGAGAATGTAGCTGTATAGCTATCATTACTATTTTGAATATACAGATAAAAAATGGTCATTCATTTGTATCCCCTTTTTTTGTTTAGTTTTGTCAGATATGGGTATTCCATTGTCGTTTAAATATTGTAGGTACATGAATTCAGCAAAATATTCCAATGTAGTCCAGTAGTCCATAATATTAGTGGGTTTTCTGTAAGACTGGCATTGTCTGAAGTTGTTGATTTGAGCCTTTTATAGCTCAGCATATTAATATGGCTTTACTTTTTATACTTCTGTTTTATACTTCTACTGGATAGTTCAGACCAAGATAAAGCAAGACCTATATAACAAGAAATGTAACTTTTGTATTTGATAAGGTCAATCAGATCCCCTCTGGATTTGTCCTGAAACCCTGTACTGCAGTTTGTAGATGCCAGTTTGTAGATGTTGTCAGTGTCAGCCATGTGGATGAGTCACAGCCATTGCTTGACCAATTTGCTCTCTGTAGAAGCCTGAGAGAAAGTTTTCTCTCCATGTGACTCTCCTTAGGCACACTATACATCATCGATCGCATTCCTCTGTGGCTCCATAATCTCCTTGATCAGAAAATTTGGGACACAACTGAGTTACATGATGTTACAGTACAGGTTCTCCTATGTCCTGAGTCTTCACTGACCTTGAAAGGCTAGGGCTAAATTGTTGGCTGTCCTTGCAGGCCTTCTTTTTCTCTGATATTTGATCTGCAAACTTAGGTTGTTAACCTTCCAGACGAGTAGCTTATTATTATTACCCTACAACATATGCATTTAAGCTTAACCTCATATTCACGCTCTTTGATTTAGAACTAGGGGATGTTCTGGAGGCAGCGGACACTAGCTGTTGATGATAGAAGGTCAGCTAATCCCGAGTGTGGAGAGCTAAACACTTTGAGGGCTTGAGTCTGAGGTAGCTTCCTCAGCCTCCTGCTCTGCGTGCTGGTGGTGGTCCACAAGCGGTGCACAGTTCCCCAGGGCTTTGGGCAGCTGCCCTCCCAAATCTGAAGGCTGCTTCCCATTAATTCCACCATCTGCCTCTTCTCTTCTCTCCTCCTTGTTTACTAATTAAAAAGAATGTAACATTTTAGGAAACTGTAAAAACAAATCTGGAAAAAAAAAAAAGGAATGAGAGGAGCCCTGGTTTCTGTTCCCACCTTTTTCTCTGTGTGAGCCCACCAATTAGCATGCTTTCTTGGGCTCTTGTTTTTAGATTGATATAAAAATGAGATAAAATTATATAATTGTCATATTTGAAAATTCAATATGAGAATAAAATGCAAAGTAAAAGATAAGAAAGGAGAAAAAAGGTTACTGTAATACAGCATGGACACTGTATCTAAAAGAATTCCTTGACTTAGTATAATTGTCTTATGTGTTTTATACGTTTCGTGGCCTACTAGTCTGATTGTTAACCTCCATATATTTTATATATGATAATTTTGTTTAGCTTTATGTATGCATATATGATAATTAGCTTTCTGCACATATGATGGTTAGCTTTCTAAGGACGTATGAGATAAGCAGATGAATCTGATAGTGGCAAAATGCAGTGGGGGAAGGTAACAAGGAAGAGAATTGAGATGTATGTAGATGGACATGGGTGTGGGGAGAGTGAGTATGGTCACCATGCACTGCCAATGTGCATTGGTAAGAACTTAAAGCAGATTATAGGATTGCCATCTACCTAGTTATCTGCTTGCTACTGCCATGTATGGTGTGAAATATAAATACTTTTCTTCTCTTTTCTTTTTTAAGGTTATATCTCAGCAAGTATTAGATAAACACCTTGCAGAGGGACGGCTCTATCCTCCTTTGAATACTATTAGAGATGTTTCACTGAAAATTGCAATAAAGGTAAAGTCACATGTGCTCAGTTGGATCTTACTGCTTTTCCTTCGTTCTTTTATCAACTATGACTTTTTAATATTAAAAAGTCTGCTTCTATGGAATGTGTACCTGTGTATCAGGTGCATCTTGGAAACAGGGAAATGAGACATAGAGACTTCGTGGGGCTTAGGAGGTACATTTTGTCCTCAGAGAGGAATGGAAGAATTGAGATGAATCACTAATTTCCATATTGTTCTTTTTCTCCTATAATTTACATAATTTATTTGGAATTTCTCTGAGTCTGATCCCTCCCATTTTATTTCACCTGACTGCAATTGTACTTTTTCCAAACCATACTTAACAATACCTGCCAAATTCCTGAAGATGTAGTGGAGTGACACTGAGGCCTGCGACCGCCTGCCATGTGCATCCCCTGAAACACCGTATCTCAGGGACAGACTGAGGCCTCAGTTGGCAGTGCTGGGTGTAAGGAAAAGTGGGCAGAGATTCACAAGCCGCTAGGGTGGCAAATGGGCTATTTAGTAGAGTTACCCAAGGAAAATCTAAAAGCAGGAAAATTTTCTGTGACGCAACCAAGAGGGAAATTGACTTTGTGGAGTGTAGTATTAGTTTGTGGGGGCTTCCCTAATCAAGTACCATAGGCTTCAACCTTAGACTTGCTTCTCATGTGTTGTGGAGGCTCGCGGGCCCAGATCTGTTTCTCCTCAGGCCACCATCCTTGGCCCACAGGGGCTGCCCTCGCCATCTCAGGCATGTGCACCTCCTGGGTGTCCTCTGCCTTCTTCTGCAGGGGTGCCAGAGGCTGGTTAGGGTCACCCTCCCCCAGCCTCACATTAGCTTCATTAACTCTTCTGAAGCCGCATCTCCACATCCAGGCACACTCTGAACTATCAGGGATTAGGACTTCCGCCTAAGGATTGGGGTTTCCGGCCTCAGTCTTGGGGCCCAGGGCTGGGTAGCTGGTGGCTGTGCTGCTTTAGCGTGTTCAGCAGCCCATGGCTTCAGCTCTGTAGATGCCAGTGGCATTGGTACCATAGTCACAATTGAAAGTGTTGCAGCCATTGTCAGATGTCCCCCTGAAACCAAATTGCTCCTGGTTTAAAAGTCACTGGTTTGAATTATTAGCAAGTTTATATAAACAGCACTGTTTATCTGTATTTTTAGGGAAGGGTCTACAAGGTGTTCATGGGCTCACTACTAGATCAGACTCACAGTGATTCTCTTGGTTACAACCTCCCTAGTGCTGGGATTACAGCAGGAGTCACCACGCCTAGTCTCAGTTGCTGTCTCAGTGTGCCCCAAGGGTGGGACTGGCAGGGCAGGCTGGCTAGCCCCAGTGCCTGCTTGCAGGTGCTTTAATCTGCTGAGCTATTTGGCCGTCCTCAACAACACTATTTAGAAGATTCATATGTCATCCTTTTTCTTGTCGACTGAAGGAAGATTTCTTCAAAAGCAATAAACCATCACCCAAGTCTGATAGCAATCTTTACACTTATCTGTTGGTGAGAGCTCACCATGGTTTCTAATAACCAGTCCTGACTGATCTTTAGTCTGAATTACTAATATGCTGGATGGCATATTACCATGCAAGTTAATTTTGATGATTGTAATGAAAAGTTAGGATATGATTAGATGAGCAAATAAGGAGTCTAAAAAGAGGTAGCCATGCCTCCAGCAGGGGGAAAATGGAGCACTGGGAGCGATGTGGAGAACCAGGTAGCTGACCCTGACTGGACGCACTCTGGATCGCGGTGATTGTCACTGCCCTGCGACCCAGCACAGGAAAGAGAGGGCTCCCTCCACACAGCCTGTGTCAGCAGGGAGTGGTGTGGGAAGATGAAGTAAGGGTATCACGGAGCGAGAGAGCCAGACACGCACGGCAGCACGTGGCACAGTGGCGAAGCCAGCAGGGTGGAGGGCCCACGGCCGGATGTCTAGATGGAACCTGACATGGAAGGCAGTGCTATTGTCCCTGGAGACAGAGGCAGCAGCTAGTGAAGGAGCAGTGCTCAGAGTTTTAAGAAGAGACTCAAGACTGAGCACGATGTCAGAAATTAGAGACGGGCCAGTTATGCCCCAGGACATGGAACCTAGCAACATGGGAGAGAAACAGGCTGGCCTTAGAAGTATCAGAGACTTTCACAGGGTCAGCGTCAGGAAAGAGATGCTGACATGAGGGGAAAGCTAGGGGAGCAGCTGCTGTTCAGAGGAAATTTTTCACTTAAAATGACCGAGTTGCCAGGTATGGCATGCATGGCTGTGATTCTAGTACTCTGGAGGGTGAGGCAGGAGGGATCCCTGTGAGCTCAAGGGCAGCAGAACTATGTTATTAATCCTGGTAGGCTCACACTTACATAGATCTATGCCATTCCCACTCCCCCGAGTTGCTGGTATCATTGTCTCCTCTTCTGTGTGATTTATGATGTCATTTTTACTTCATATTTTCTTTGTTTATATGATTTTATTGTAATAATTTTTTGCAAACAAAGATAAATAATAAGTTAATTTTTGACAGATAAATATCTTCTACAGATATGAAGAGGCTCCTTAGACCCTCTATCCACTAAAGTAATTAATATTCTTTTATTTCTAGATTGTGACTGATGCATACCAAGAAAAGACAGCCACAGTTTATCCTGAACCACAAGACAAGGAAGCATTTGTCTGCTCACAAATGTACAGCACGGAATATGACCAAATTCTCCCTGATGGTTACACTTGGCCCGCAGAGGTCCAGAGCATACAGACCAAAGCTGACAAGTAGTGTGGTAGCTGACATTCTAAGCTTCAGTAAAGAGCTCTTGAGTTTCATAATTTTCAAAGGTTGGAGTCTTTTATGATAATTTGTCATAGTATGTTTAGACTAAGATAATTTTATTTTAGCAATCTAAAAATTTATGGATGAACATTAAACTATGATAAATGTTACACTAATTTTTCTTCATTTACCTTTTGGTTATTTATGATTTGTCTTCCATTTTTTTGCCTAAATTCTCCTTAAATACTGTTGTACCTACTATTGAGAAGCTAACCCTTTTATATAAGAAACTAATGGGTAGACCAAAACTAGTTAATAAATTGATATGATCAATATTAAAACTCTTAATACTTTTACTGGCCATTTTGTTAAAATCCACTTTTTAAAAAAGTACAAATGACTTTAGGCATATATGAACTTTTTCTAAACAGAACACTATTTTGCTGCCTAGAGGAAAAAAAACTTTGGATGTGTTTCTTTCTAGTCTGAGATTATATTCTTTTTGTGAAACTAAATTGTAACATTTGTAACAAAGATCACTGCTGTTTACTACTGTGAGTTGCTATAGATTTTAAAATCTTTTGTCATTGTATCCTATAAAGCTCTTTACACCTTGGTCCTCAGTCACAAGTGCCAAGTGTAAACACTAGGATTCCCCAGCCAAATGCCCAGGCCCTCAGCTACCATACAGTTGCTGAGCACCTGTGGGGGCTGTAGCCCCGTCCAGAAGGGAGAGCTTTCAGCTGAGCACAGCCAGGCTGTGTGGAAGGCCTCAGTCCAGGTCTCAGAGAAGGGGATGCCTGCAGGGCCAGCTTCTTAGGACAAAGCTCTCCCAGGACCAAGAGTGAAGCCATGGGTTTTGGACATGCTGGCATGACCTCTTGTAATGCCCTTGGATTGACACCAATAGCTGAGAGCTTACTGTGCCACAGTGAGTTCACTCACTTTCCTCTGAGTTGGGAAAAGGTTTTGAACTGTGTCCCCAGTATCAGAGATTACCTTTCTATTGCACACTAAAATATTTTAATTACTAAGGTTATTCTATAAGAATTCTACCCCCATTATATATCAGATTGTATTAATCTACTTTATATATTTAGAAACCAATGAAAACAATTTCAATATTTTTTTCATCATCTCATTACATTTTCCAGGCAGCCTTGAACTCATGGCGATCCTCCTGTCTCAGCTTCCTGAGTGCTGGGCCTGCAGGGGTGCATACCACACATAGCCCAACAGTTTTAAATTCTTAAACTCAGGTGCATTAATGTTTGCTATTTATTCGCAGAGTTATTTGTAGAATTTTATTTTTGAAACAGTACTTTAAACAGTATGAGCTATTCAAGATAAACTTCTATGAAAAGATTTTACTGAAAACTGAAATTTAAACAAATTATTTCAAGTTGGTATAGAAGGAGCTGGGGATTTTCTAAACATAACATTTAGTCAAGTGTTCTCAGTAGTTATTTGGAAAAAATTCAGGATGCTTAATTATTTTCTGTTTCCATGTAACTCTAAATGTATTTATCTATGCAAAAGATTTATTAAAGTGGCGGGCCAAATAGCTTAGCAGATTAAAGCACCTGCAGGCAGGCATAGGGGATGGGGATTCAATCCCTAGGCTTGCTGTGCTGGCCCTGCCCCCAGGGCACACTGAGATGGCCATTGAGACTGGACATGGTGGTGCGTGCCTGTAATCCCAGCTCTTGGGAGGCTCTAAACAGGTGGATCACTATAAGTTTGATCTAGTAGTGAGCCCCTCAACACCCTGTAGACCCTTCCCTAAAATACAAAAAAAAAAAAAAAAAAATTATTAAAGCATAGAAAAGAATGAATAAAAGTATAAAATAACTTATTTTTCTTAAAACACGGCTACATTTAGAACTGTAATAGTGGATATTGAGGTCATATGAGTTGTGAAGAGATTGTACTAACTGCTGATTTCAGGATGAGCCTCATTGGTTTCAGCCTTGTGCAGCCATATGGTAGGTGCTGTGATGAGTGACCTTCATTTTGAAGATAGTTAAACAAGCTTTAGATGTTGTTTACCAAGTGCCATTAATTCTACATACATTGTCTTATTTAATGTAACCCCCCAGTTTCCTTATGAAGTTCATGTTTTGAGTAACTTGCCAAACTTACAGAGCTGAGAAGCAAACATGAGAGGTTTTAAATCCAAAGTGATCTTTTCTTATAGCTTGTCTTCATTCATGAGGCTACCATGTAGAACAGCACTTTCCCATTTATATTTTTAAATTTTCTAGTAGATCCATAAAAGAGAAAAAGACAGAATTCATGTAGTTCAATCTGGAATCAGCATTAAATTGAGATGTTGTAGGTTTTTTTGTTCATGTCAAATCTTCACATTCCAGATGCATTCTTACACTTACGTTCAACTCCGTTCAGACAAGCCCAGAAGCGGCTAGCGAGCCAGTGACCCATGTGTGCAGTGTAAAAGATGTGCTGGCAGCTGCAACACTGTCCAGAGAGCCGTGAGCTTTGCCGGCTGTGGTGCTGCATGCCTGTGCTCCCAGCATTCAGGAGGCAGAGGCAGGAAGATTGCCTCAAGTTGGGCCACACAGTGAATTTGAGACCAGCCTGAACTATACCTACCATGCCTCAAACACAAAAAAATGAAGTTTTTTTGTAGAAAATGTTACTCAAAACTATTTTAATAAATAAATGCTTCCATAAAATAGAGAAAACACAGTTTTACCAGCTCCACTTTATACACCAGGCATGCAAATTAGGAAGGAAGAATAGACTGAAGATGAGAAGATTAACTTATTTAACTATTTTTATAGAGTGAGCATTTACAGAAAGGGAATGTTAAAGCAGTAATGTGAGTGAATAAAGTGGTAGGAATTAGCCCAGGGAGGGAGAGAAATTGAGATTCATTGATTAATGTCAGGCAGAGCAGTAACCAGGTAAAGATAGCCCAAGGCAGGAAGGAGCATAAAAAATGAACAACTGAAAACAAGAAAATGATAGAACAATTTTCTTTATAAACAGAGATACAAAAATATTAAAAAAAAAAAACAGCCAACCAAATCCACCAAAGGCTTTAAGAAAACCATTCCTGTTAGGTGCTTTTCAGATAACTTCATGGGGGGACCATCAAGGAAAGTATGAGAAAGGAACTGAAATGGCTGTGGGCTGTCATCTCAGCACCCTGGGGGGGCTGAGACAGGTGATGGCAAGTTCAAGCCCACGTGGGTGACAGCGGTGGCTGAGACTCTGTCTCAAAATAAAAAGCTAAAGAATGAGTTGGGGAAAGACGTCAGGGAGAAGGTCCTGGGTTCAGGTTCAGTACTGTGAAAACTAACAGGTGTAAGAGATATTACTATGATTTTTACAGCTTATGTCTCTATATACAACCATCAGCATTACAAGCTATTGAGAATTAAAAAGAGAATTCAGCTTTACCATGTACAGAAGTATCTTACAAACCACCAGTACCATTCTTCTCTGTAGAAATCAACTAGATATTTAGATATTACAGGCAAACAGTTGCAATTTCTAATAACCATAGAAACAAAATGACAATTTTTTTTCTCTGAAGAAAGATATTATTAAAATATATGAAAGATGTGAACAAATAGTGACATTGTACCCTGGATGGGATTGCCTTAGCATAAAGTCATTATTTCTTCTCAGAAATAATCTACAACTTCAGTGGAATTCTGTGTAGGCCAGATGGGCTAGTGTCTGCAGTACCCTCAGATGTCAAGCCCCTGGCACAAAGTGCCAGGCTGGCTTCACCTCAGTGTCTCCTGAGCTTGGTTGAGAGGGGGTCCTTCCATCGTGTAATGCCACCATTTTGTCATGTGGCCTCAGAAGTTAGCAAAGGACCAGAACATGCAGGGTCAGCAAAGGAGGTTTTCTATTCTACCAGCCAAAGGCAATCACATGGCCCCAAAGCGATAACAAGAGAAAACAGATTGTTTTGTTGTTTTATAGCCACAGACCTACAAAATGAGACATTTCATAAGCACATAGCAACATCTCTGCCAAAAAGCATTTTCAGTTGGAGTTTCTAGGGAAGAAAATGCATTTTAAAATATATGTAGAAAAATAGAATCCCAGCTCTATAATACATAAACATCATGCATCCTCTTGAGAAGTATAAGGAACTATCTGAAGCCGAAGGCAGGCCTGGGCAGGGAAGTTCCCGAGTCTCAGTGCCTCACGTGGTCTCCCCGAGGAATGACACGAGGTGCCCAGCTCAGCAGTGTTGACTGCAGGCTCTCGAGTGCTCTGGATTTGGTGTTCAGTGTGCAACCTAAAAGCAAAACTACACAGAGAAAAGCAGAAAAATGTGCCTCCCTGATGTGGCGGTGGATCCGCGGGCTACCAGAGCACTGCCCCACACAGGATGCGCATAATTGTTCTACTTGTGCTTATGAAATTAGGGGAGGAGACGAAAGGGAAGACAATGGAATTCCTCATAGAAATGGAATACCTAAGGAATTAAATATGTATTTTAAATCTGAAAGATGAAATATTTGAAATTAAAAAGTTATTGTTCAAATTAGATGGGCTTTAACAGAAGGAGAAAGGATCAGGGACCTCAAAGGTTGGTGATTAGAAACTCCCCCAGCTGAGCCAGGGAGAGATGAGATATAGAAGGAAAGAGAGAGAGAGGTTGCCTAATGTGAAAAGATATATTTGTACTTTCAGGGCTGAGAGAAGAGGGATATTGGAGAATAAATATTTGAAAGAATAAATATTTGAAAGGAATTTCCTCAAAGAAAAACATCAGCCAACAGATTAAGAGCCAAGCAGAATCAATATTAGAAAGTCATACCTAGGAATATCTCAGTGAGATTACTGATGGCCAAAAATAAAGAAAAAGTTTAAATGCAGCTGAACAGAACACATGACACCTTCAGCGGTACAACGTTAGCCAACTTCTTAGCAGGAAAAAGTGAGAGATAATGGAAAGATTATACAGCTGTTGAAAGAATAAAGCTGATAATTCAGATTTTAAAAAATAGTTTTTTAATCCTTTATTTTTTTATGTACTTGTACAGGGTCTCACTGTGCAGGTCAAACTCCTAGTAATCCCCCTGTCTCAGCCACCCCAGTGCTGAGATTACAAGCGTACTCCCCCATGTCTGGTTTCAGGGCTGGCTTGGCACTAAGCCGGCATAGCATGTGGTACTGCGGATCAAACCTGAGTCCTTACACTTGCCAGGCAATGCTAAGACCATCAAGCTGATAATTTAGAATTTCCTACAGAGAAAATGTCCTTCAGAAATGGAAGCATTTCAGATAAATGCTGTTTCACAGCCTGCAGACCTACCACAGAGGACACCCTTCAGGATGAAGCAGATTGATCATGGATGGAAGTATGGGTCCACAGGAACACGTGGAGATACTACAAGGGGTGACCATAATGAGAATGAGACTCCTGGCCATTTGAAACAGATAATGCGTGTACATTTTAGAAAGATGTGTAGGAAGCCAGGTGTGATGGTGCATGCCTGTAATCCCAGCACGGGAGAGGCTGAGGCAGAAAATTGCTGCATTCTAGTCCAACCTGGGCTGTGCAGTGAATTACAGGCCAGTAAAAGCCAGGTGTGATGGTGCATGCCTGTAATCCCAGCATGGGGGAGGCTGAGGCAGAAAATTGCTGCATTCTAGTGCAACCTGGGCTGTGCAGTGAATTACAGGCCAGTATGAACTGCACAGTGAGACTGTATCTCAAAAACAAAATATGTAGATGTAAAATGTATATTGAGCATAGTACAATGAGAGGATGAGAGATTAATGGAATTACGCTGTTGTATAGTTTACATTATTCATGAAAGAGTATATTATTAATTTAAAGAATATTATAGCATCTAATACATACCTTATGAACAACTTACAAACCTGCAGTAAGGAGCTGGGGAGATGGTTCGGTAGAATAAGCGCTTACCTGGCAAATGTCAGGGCCTGAGTTCAACCCCTGGTTCCACAAAAAAACAAAACAAAACAAAACAAAAAGCCCTGCAGTAAGTAAAAGAATATTATAATACATTATCAAAGCATATTATAACCTCTGATTACTGAAAATAATACAAAATAATAAAGTTAAAATGATAATAAAGTCAAAATAGAATAAAATGCAAAAAAAGAATAAAATCCTAATAAAAAAATCCAAGAGAAACAACATAAGTTAACAGCTCCAGCAATAAATATAAACTGTAGAAATGATCTAAAAATACAGTGAATACTTACAGTTAGAAAATGTTTATTACAGTACAAGACATCACTGTTAATCCCCCCTCAGGATGCTCCTTCTCACTTACTGCATCATTTGTACTGATTTCTGAAAGTTCTGGAAGTCCTCTGTCTTGGGAGTCTCTCCTTGCACTATCCTGACTGGCTCTATGTCTGGAAGTGATTCAGCACTTTCACCTTTCATGGTTATTTTCACCTTGGATAAAAATCAGAAGTTGCACAGTGGATAAGTGGATGAGGACACACCATGATATCTTTATGGAGACATTGAATGTCGCCATATTTTTTATCATACCTCATAAAGAGCCTCACAAAGAAAAGACTGCTTCAGAATATAGTCAGAACAATGGGGTACTGCAGTAGGGGAGAGAGAATGTAGGCTCAAAGTCTCAACTTCAGGCTACTAACTAGACAAGTCCCTATGTTTTTGCTGGAAGATGCTGCTCTCTCAGTATTGTGAGGCTGGAAGAAAACCAGCACTGCTTCCAGTCATGCCCAAGAGCAGCAGGTTTGGAACAAAGATCTGTAGGTAGGGGGACTTGGAGTTGTGAGGACACCCAGGTTTACAATAGTCCATACTCTACATTTGAACACTGGATGTCCTGTTGTCCTAGGACACTCCTGAGTCCAAGGCAACCTGGGTAGTTGGTATGCATTGCAGTTTGGGGTTTCTTCAAGGCAAACAATATGGTACAGGACACATTTATGGTAGTATTTTATAGTGAATCACCCAAGAATCATACAAAAAATGCAGGAAATCTATCCACACACTGAACACTAAAAAATCCAGCTGAGTGCTTGAATCCTAATATCCTACAGGAGTCCAGCTGAAGATATAGAGCTCATAACAGTGCCTTTCACAAGCCTAACTGGAGGCCTAGAGACCACAGCAAAGCTCATGCAGGCCTGCTTCACAGATCTGGGATGGAAAGGCCCAAAGTTCAGTGATAAAATTTAGAAAGTCTATGCCAGTGGGATGAAGGATCTGTGCCAGCAGGCTGAGGGATCTGAACTGGAGCCAGGAAACAATGCTCAAGGTAAGCACCAGAGCTCCCCCAAAAGTACCACAGCCATCCTCAGCAACAGTGAGGTCCAGAGCTCCTCCAGTGATGAGGAAAGCTGAGTTCTTCTCAGGAAAGCCAATGTGACAAGCTTCTTTATGCAGCTGAGCAGTCTTCCACCTCTGGAGCCAAGAAGTGATACTCAAGATGACCAAAGCTTCTCCAGATTTCATCAGGAAAGCCAGCATGACAAGGTCCTCCAGCAGAACAGCCGAAGAGAACTAGCAGCTTCTCCTGTTCTGTCTTTTATTGCTGCTGGCAACAATCCTCAGCTGGGCCTCCTAACCCAGAACCATGCTAGTTTAATTCAGCTGGGTTTAAGGAGTTGACCACCAGTTAGCGATCCACCACAGCATGTTCTTCCTTGCTCATCAGATTAGTGGCTCCTGTCTAAAGAGGTGGCTCCTGCCTGGAAGAACCTACAGTGTCCTCATCTGACTTAATGTTAGCTTGCAAGGGGAAGGTAGTTTACCTCATACATCTTCCAAATTACTTTTCATTATCTCTGCATACAAAAGGCCACACTATAGCATGGGGAGTGCAAGGGTGGATACGGCTAAGAGGACAGACTTAGGAGAAGACTCAGGACAAAAAAGAATTCTATACTTTGCCCACTTATGTTGTCCAGCTCCTGAGGCAAGTTTGTGAAATTCTGAGAATGTCACATGGAAGAAGCAGAATGCTAACTTTGGACTGGCCAGAACCCTCAATGGTGCACTGGCCACAGGTTGTGAACTCGGGCAGCCTTGAGCCACTGCAGTGATGACACTGGTTTGTTCACTTTGGTGAGTGAAACATGGGCTTAGTAGAGGCCCACATGAAATGAGAATCAGTGTGGACACATTACTAGAAATAATAGAAAGG
This sequence comes from Ctenomys sociabilis, assembly GCA_004027165.1. NCBI lineage: Eukaryota > Metazoa > Chordata > Mammalia > Rodentia > Ctenomyidae > Ctenomys > Ctenomys sociabilis. The sequence continues at coordinate 66,029 of PVKA01001637.1, read as the reverse complement.
AAAGGAAAGCCTTACAAAGGTAGCGATATTGGAGTGAATTTGTACAATCTGACTATTCCTATTTTAAAGATCCAATAACTAAGTCTCCTGAGAGGACTCACCGTGACTCCCTTTCTCTCAGAAATACATTCATTGGTGAGGGACACAGCAGAGCGCACTGAGAGCACGTTAATGATCTCTCTATGCTGTGAAGGCCTGTGGGAAATGTTAAAGTAGTTTTCATATTTCAGTGGAGACATCAGAATCTTGAGATTGGCCAGGGCTTAATAGCAGCATTATTTTTTTTTTTTTTAGCACTTATTAACTTAACACAAGGTGGAAACAGTTATAATACAAGGAGATCAAAAATAATCAGAACTTGTTTGGCCCATAGAAAGTTTTATTGGTAGAGAGTTAATACAAGGGCCCCTTGTCCTGAAATGATGCTCAATAGATTAAGCAATTGTGTAGGTGCTGACCAGTGTATGTTCAAATCCGTATTCAAGCCATGTAGACCCTCCCCTAAAATGAACTGTGATGTTTCCAGAATCTTCCTCTGAGGCTTCCATTGAATAGAATAACAAAATAGTTCAGAAAGGCAGCTACTGGGCTTTTGGGGGACACTGGGCCCAGTTATGAGTATAAGTTTATGGGGTCTCTGAAATGGGACATATGCATGGTATACTACTAAACCCATCCTTTAGTCAGTTACCCAATAGAGTTTCAATTGATTCTTTAAAAATATATTTTTTAATTGATGGATAAAATTGTAGGTGTCTGTTATGTAAAAATCAGTATCTTCTATGCCTATATCCTCATAGTGGATTTCTGATCCATGAATAAAGGATTACTGTAGTGGGAGACACCAAGAGATTTACAGAGTCTCAAGGGCTTTAAAAGGAGCAGGGATGTGATTCAGATCACATCTCAGTCATCTCTGGCTTATTCAGGAAACACATGGCTGTCAGAGTGACAGCACGTGTTCAGAAACTTAATCACATGTAATTTCAACTGCAGCTGCTGAGAGATAAGTCCTCTTTCTTGGGGTATTGGTCCACGCTTTTGTTTTGCCTTTATACTAGTAAGTAGAGGCCACCAGAAAGTTTGCCGAATCTCAGTAAAGAATGTAGGTCATTGATTTTCAGCATCACAGGAACTCTGTCTGGGTTGGAATATCATTCTTGGTACCAGACCTTGACCACTTCACTGCTGTCCTGGCACCTGCTGGCCCAACACACTGATGGTGCTCTGTGGACAGGATGTAGACACACAAGTGCCTGTGTTCCCATAGTGCCTGGTGAGAAATATGCCAGAGGGTGGAAGGGAGATGCCATGCAAACACAGCAAACTGCCACCTCTCCCAAATTTTGTGAAGGCTGGCATGTGCCCTCCGTACTGGGGAACAGTTGTGTGTTCCATTCCCTGTTACTGAGGATAGTACTTGGTGATGCTGGACTTCCTTAAATTTTGGGTACACTACTCAAGCCCATGTGGTATTCATGCAAATGGTCTTTGCTATGGCTAGAAGTGAAAAATTACTTCATTCAAGGAGTTCTGCAACGACCTGAGGTGGGCACCCTGAGAATCTATTCAAGCTCTGTGATGGACGGCATGTTGACTATCAAGAAATCTTGATTCTTTATTTAATGCAGGGATGTTTTAGAGGTCTGTAGTTATATGTGCCAACTCAGTAGGTCACTTCTTAACTGTGCAAGTATTCTCAATTCCTAGGATAGTTGAGAGCTTAGGATGCATAACATAGGCCAGTAAGGATTGAGAAGAAAAACTTTAATTCAATGAGCTTTAAAAAGCCACTGCAGTGTTTATAAATAGCATGTTTCCTCAGTTGATTCCAGCCATTTTCTCCCCCTAAACTCTACAAAGAGGGGCCTATTTCTCAAGGAAGGGCTGTTTTGAGGGCAGGGGGAGGTGTTGTATATACTGATGGTTATGTTTGACCACCTCTTTTCAGGGTGGTCAAATATAAGCATCAGTGTACACACGAAGATGAATTTTGAAAAAAATGTAATAAAACCTATGCTTCTCCCTTAATAAATGTCTATTATTATTGCTCCAAATAGGAAAAATTATAGAAGTATATTTCGCATGTAAAAGTGGGTCCTGAAATATTAGTGCCAGAAAGAGTAAGTGCATAGATCTAAGTTTATTATGTAAATAAACATTTTCCATAACATATTTTTAAATAGTTTATATTTTTGTAATGATTTTCATTAATCATTGGAAAAACCTCTATGGAGTAGGTATAAGACACATACTATGTTATTTCAAAGGATAAAAGGTTAATGAACTTATATCTAAGACCTAAGAAAGTGTCACTATGAATCACTCTTAGTGATAGTTTGGGGAGTTCATGTGGAAAAAAAGTGCAATTGTATGTTTTTATTAGTCCATTTATTAGTAAATGCTGAGTAGTGAGTCTTCGGCAATGTAATTATATTTCTTCCTTTTGTGTATAGGTAATGAGTGAGTTTGAGGACTGGGCAGTGGGGCTGGGGAGATAGCTCAGCCTGCCTGGCAAGCCCAAGGACCTGGGTTTGATCCCTGGTACCTCATTCCTTATAGGCCCCAAAACTCCAGATCTGCCATACCTACCCTGAAACTGGGCATGGTGGTGCACACCTGTAATAACAGTGCTGGGGAGACTGAGGCAGGAGAATCACTATTAGTCCAAGCTATGTAGCAAGGCCTTGTACCAAATAAATAAATCTTACCAGACAAAAATAATTCTCCAAGCTCACATCATTGGGGGCAGCTTCAGTACCAGGGCCCTGGTTTAACACTGTACCTTGAGGAGAAACTTACCCTGAGCTGCCAGGTAGACCCAGTGTGAAGCCTTACAGGTGTGGGAGTATGCTAGTGCAGGGGCTGTGGCCCCTGATGTCCCCACCATCGCATCAGGACTGCCTGCCTCCTGGCCTAACAGCAACACCAAGAGGGGCTGCAGCATCAGTGTGCAAAAGTGGCATGCAGCAGAATTGTAAGGCGCACCCAGCATTCTGCCTTCCTATCACCCAAGCCCATCACCTATGTCAGGATTTTAAGGAATGAGGCCATCATGGGTACGGTGGCCTCAGAGAGAGGATGAACTGCTCCACAGAGTCAGGCAACAGGGCCAAGGGAGGCTGCTCTGACACATCTTGTTTCTTGGAAAATCTTAGGGAAAGTATGGCTACCTAGCAATGACAGGACTTGCAAGAGCCACTTCAATAGGGGGTGACTCAGGAAGGTCAACTGCCACTTTGTAGTCTTAGATGGAACTTGGAATTTTCATGAGATGCAGTAAGGGCCTTGGCACCTTGTGGCTCTTCTCCTCCACAAGGTCCTCGTGAGCCCTTCCTGCTAAGTCCCCTCCACATTCTCACTCAGTACCATACTGCATAAAGGCTGTGGGCAACTGGGAAAAAAGCAGGGGAGTACTGGGTACAGACCTAAGAATATGGTTGTCATTGACAAACTGATATAAACAGCAGAGGAAGAGCACAGAGCATGGCAGTTACCTTTGCGCTTGAGACTTAATTACTAAGATCTATCATTGCTGTTATCTAGTGTTAGTAAAATAATACACTTGAAATAGGGGGTGAAATGTAGTAGCCATATGCTTTTTGTTTTACTGTCACTTGCTCTTTGATTTAGAATTCATTCCAGTGATGCAAGTTGGAAGGGCTAGGGAGATGGCTCAGTAGAAGCGCTTCCCTGGCAAGTGCAAGGCCCCAAGTTCAATCCCTGGTTCCACCAAAAAAAAAAAAAAAAAAAAAAGTCTGTCCAGTGATGCAAGTTGGTATGAAAGAAATGTTCCTATTTATGAATTCATAATTAGTTTGACTTTTTCATTTAATCTGTTATTTACTTATTTATTTGGTACAGGGTCCTCACTATGCAGCTCAGACTCATAGTCATCCTCCTATCTCAGTCTCCCCAGTGCTGAGATTACACGTATATACCACCATGCCTGGTTTCTGTGGCTGGCACAGTGCACCCAGGGTTCTGAAGCCTGGGGATTGAACCCAGGTCCTTGTGCTTGCCAGGCAGATGCTTAGATCACTGAGCTATCCCCCAGACCTACCCTTTGACTTTTTAGACAGGGTTTTGTTATGCAGCTCAGGCTGATCTTGAGCTCACTTTGTAGCTCAAGCTAGTCTCAAATTTACGATTCTCCTACCTCAGCCTCCCCAGTGGCAGGATTACAGGCATGTACCACCATGCCTAGCTTGCAGTTGGACTTCTAACATTAAATTGTGGCTTTATACTCCTTAATCAGATCAAGCTTCACTGGTTAAATGGACTATTTTTATTTACAAAGAAACTGTTTCCAAATGACAACAGTGTTACATGTTTTGCTTCCAGACAAGCAGAGGAACACAGGTAACATCACAATTGCACTGGTGACCTACAGGTAACATCACAGTTGCACTGTTATACAGCTACAAGGCCTGTTTGGTTCACCATCAGGTGAAATGCTAGAGTTAGGGTTCTCACTGAAGCTGCTACATAGCTACTGGCCTTTTTAATTTGGTCTTATTGATAGAAACATGGACTTTAGGAAATGATAAGCACAGACCTAAGTAACTTCCTAGGACTCTGAACTTTTGCTCTCGATACCAAATAATATCTGGAAAACATGTTCACTTCTGTGCTTTTTGAGAAATTCCAAGAATTGCCCCAGATTCATGTGATAGTCATTCCTTAATCCGTAGTCACCATGGGCCTCAAGGAGCAATTCTTCAAAAGAATGGAAAAGGCGCAGGTCCTGGCCATTTCCTTCCGTCTCTATGCTCTCTGTGTGCTTGCAGGAAATATGCCTCCAGCTGGGGTACCGAATCGTGTGCCAGAACTCCTCACAGTGCTCCTTGAAACCCTCCACACAGATGATACCAGGCTTTCCTGTCATGCAAAATCCAGTCACATCTAACCTTTTCCCCACCTCTAAAATCTTTTTCCTTAGGTCTTGCTGATAGATATGGTGGCTGTAGATCCACATTCGGAGGAACGTGTTCTTGACTGGCTTTGCTTGGGCAGATGGTTCCTGCTCTAGCTTTCTGTTCAGAAAATAGGAGGCACCATTATCCTGGAGCCACTGAATTGCTGCACACACACAGAGCTCACCTGGATCAAAAGTCCCTATATAAGAAGTGAGGCCATTGTTGAGAAGTAGCTGCTGTTGTCTATCAAGGTCAGATGACCGAGCAAACAGCTGCAGTGTTCCATAGGGGTAGCTGTGAGGCATGGTTACTTGCAAGTCAATTGTCACCTTAAAATTAAAATCCAACAGAGTTAAATACCATAAAACCACATAAGCTAGTTCATCATTTGCAACTGCATGACTTTGATAAAGAGAACAGTCATCATTGCTAATGTCAGCTATCTACCAAGTACTTTATGTGCACTTTAGTATTTATTCTTCTTAATACTTACTGAACTACATATGCTAGGTGTTCTGTGCTGGTATACAGTAGTGAAGAGGTAGACACTACTATTTTCATGAGTTCTAGAGCCTAGTGAAGAATACATTAGACAAAACAAAAAACACTACATCTAGGCAGTATGTAACTTCACTCATGTGACATGTTACCACAACAAAGCCTGGGATAGAATACATTCCTAAAGAGGTACCTAGCTTCCTCAGCATCACTGAAGGGTGCCTAGAGAGTAGGTCAAACAGCTCTCAAGTGACCAGTCCAGTATTACCTACTCTGTGCTACTTATTTGCAGATAAATGAGTAGAAATGAATTTTTTAACATTCAAATGTTGTATTATTTGCTTTCTGCAGATGGTGCAATTAAAAAAGTCCAAAAACATTCATCACCTTCTTAAAAGCCAGTTTGTTTACATGTAGTATTTAGGCTTGTGAAAATTATGGCACTTGTTACGGCAATCTACACTAACTGTAATAGTAAGAAACTGGACGAGTAAACAGAATAATGGGAGTGCAAGACTAAGATAATTTCAAAAAAAGGACTTAGGTATATTTGTTTAAATGGGGTGCATATTCATATAAAATTCGCGATGTTTACTGAAGACAATTTACAAGAGCAGCACATGTTGTGTATTTTGCTTCCAAACAAGTAGAGGAACACGCATCTGGAAACTGGTTTCCTGAACAGGATGGCCATGCAGCAGTTTCAGTTAAAAACTGGGCACTTAGCAACACCTGAAACAAAAGAAGGCACCCACCTTGGGCTCCTCAATCTGAAGCGTAATCACAAATTCAATCTTTGGTGGTAGTGCCTCCCTTGTGCCTTCTAAATATCTCTGTATATTCCTTGGGGCATTTACGTCGTCAAGTTTTATTTCTCCTTGATTAGGAAACATAGAGAACAGCATTTCCATCTCCAGCAGCTGAAGCTGCAGGCTTTCGTTCACGGAAGCCGACATGTCTCGAATCCTCTTGCCTGGAAACCTGGAAAAGGCCAGGGACTCTGGCCTTCACAATGTCCGCCGGTATTCAGGAAAATTTCCGTAAGATCCCTTTCTCAGTGCGCAGTTCCACTAGGGCACAGACACATATACACCGTTGCTTTAATCACCTGATGCCCGAATCTAAGACAGACTGCCCCTCACCTCCCCACCCCGGTAAGATACCTATTAACATCCAGATTCCTAGACCTCCTCGACCTGCCTCCACACCAAGAGTCAGGAAGCTAGCTATGCTTCCAACAGGTGCTCAAACTACTGCGTTGCAGGTGGTTGCAAGTGACACCTGCAGAAACGCTGCAAGGCAGCGTCAGAGAAAGGCAGGGACCCCAGTCCCACCCGATTTAAGGCCTGCGCGGTGCTGGACGCTGCAGCGAGAGGGGCCCACGGCCTAGGCTCCTGGACTCCCAGCACTGGGATCGCAGGACCCGCCATCCTCACCACCAGCCGTCACCCGTGGGTTCCGACGCCGGGAACCCACTGGGACCTTTCAGTCTCCCCAACATCTAACCTTGCCGGGGGCGCCGTCCTGGGGGCGCCAGGGCCGGGATGTCTTGGCGCGAGGTTGGGGGTGGGGTGGGGGGAGGGGCAACTCAAGGTTTCCGGATTCGCTGGGATGGTAAGTGACCGAGATTATGGGAGAGGGATGCACGGTGGCACTTATTGTAGCCGAGGCCACTGGGTCACTATTTCCCACCCCTGCCCCCATCCAAGAGCAATTAAGAACCCCCGCAACTGGGAATGCGGGGTCGCCCTTGCCCCGAAGCCCATTTTTGCAGGTGGAGACGTCCACCCTAACACTCTCACTCCAGCCCAAATCATGGGCCGGCGCAGTGCCTCACCCGGCCCGGTCATTCAATCCAAACGGCCTGAGCCCGCGCAGCACCGCAGCCTCAAAGCTGCAGGCGCGAGCTGCGCGTGAGCAGCTAGGCGGCCGGGACCGGACCCGCAGGTTCATCGCGATTGGCCAAGGGGCGGGGCTACGGTGTGGGGGCGGGGCGACGGTCCTGGGTTCCCTGTGATTGGCCAGGGGGCGGGGCGACGGCCCGGAAGCCACGCAGGGCCACGTCTGCAGTCTGGGGGCGCTGGCGTCGGGGATTCTGGCTGCCCTGAGGAAGCTGGTCTAGGCGTAGGAGGGAAGGGGGCTTCGGGTGGAGGTGAGCCGCTGAGACCTGAGGGAGACGGGAGGCGCCCCGGGCGGCTGGGGCTCGGTGGAAGTCGGGCAGGCAGGCTCTGCGGCCCGACTGACGGACGGCGAGCGGGCGACACGACTGACCCCGGCCCCGCGCGGGACCCGCCTGCGCGGGGCGCGGGGCGCGGGGCGCGGGGCGCGGGGCGCGGGGCGCGGGGCGCGGGGCGCGGGGCGCGGGGCGCGGGGCGGGCGGCGTGGCCTGAGCCCAGGCGGGGCGGATTCTCGGCTTCGCGACGACTCTGGAGCTGGGGGAGAGCGGGAGACTGCTGGTAACTTTGTAGGACTTGGAGGACATGCCTTAGCGTTCCCAATGCAGGGTGGAAGCATGTTGAAATAACTTTATGCATTTAATGGGACTGCTTCACGCCCTGTGAATAATGATGATACATTGACTGACTAGTCCGTTTATATAAAGATTTATTCATCCTTGTGAAAGAGATTGGGTCACTTTGGCCCGGAGTGAGCTTTTTCCAACAGGACAAAAGCAAACATTTTTGCTATTTGTTTAAATTTTTATTTGATAAAGCTGTTAAGGGCAGTTTACCAAGAGGATGAGGCTGATAGCTGTGGAACTGCCTTATATTTTTGGGTTAACTGGGGATGAAATGACCTCAGAAATGCGCGTATGTGAATGGACCTCCGTGAGTGCCCTCCTAGCCGAAGATGCAAACCCAAAGTTCCACTGAGATGAAGTTTCCCAAAGAAAGAAATGGTAATGGGCTGCATCTGTGTTTGGATTTTTAAAAATTAGGCAAAGATTAAAAGATGATGCTAGTTTTAGAGGTTTGTTTAGAAAGATATCTTAATTTTCCTATGCAAGGGCCCTGGGAGATAGCTGAGTAGAAATAAGCGCTTGCCTGGCAAGCACAGGTTCTTGAGTTCAATCCCCGGTACCACCCCCCCCCCCCCAAAAAAAAAAAGTTCCTATGAGAAATGAACCCTTTGCGAAGTATACCAGGGGTTTCGGACAGTTTTGAAGAAAAAGAACTATTACTAGCCTTTATTTTTCCTTTGGGAATATGTGATTTTGGGAGGTGTTACAAAATGAGCCCCCAGATTTCTCGTAAATTTGGGGCTTATTCCACATTAGGGCTCACTCAGCCAACTATAATCAAACATACATAAGTTGCGGCTCAGGCTTACGTTTTCTCTTTGGTAAAAGGAGATATCTCTAAATCTAGCTGTAAAATCTGGTTTTAACTGCTAGTAAACCATTTTCACTTTAACTCAGAATTAGTCTGGGAGGTGAGCTGGGGCAAAATGACTTCTGGCCCACCCCATTCTGCCCTTTACTCAGTGTGAAGCATGCAGGGACTTCTAGGCGTCTTCCTCCACCCAAGTGGTCCCAGGGCTTGGGGGCTGAGGTACCCAGCACTGACCTACCTGGCAACCCCACTTCTTTTTTTTTTTTTTTTTTTTTTTTTTTTCTCGTGCAGGGTCTCACTATGCATGCAACCCACATTCATAGTGATCTTCCTGCTTTTTGCCTCCCATGGGCTGGGATTACAGGCGCGCGCCACAAATTAGGCTGATTTCAGGAATTTACCCTGCTGTTCTTTGCCCACTAAAACATGGGTCCTTGTGGAGCTTTAGAATGAAGCACACCTATCAGGTTGGAATGGTAGCTTTTAGAGCAGATGGTCTTTGAAAGATTTATTATGTCTGAAAAGTGTTCCTTAATTTTGTAGACATGGATTTAAGTGCTGTTACCCAGCACTCAGCATTACATGCCAAGCCCAGTGGACTTGTTCTTCAGTATGGGACTGCTGGATTTCGAGCAGATGCAGAGCATCTTGATCATATCATGTACCGCATGGGATTATTAGCGGTCCTGAGGTCAAAACAGACAAAGTCCACCATAGGAGTCATGGTCACAGCATCACACAATCCTGAGGTAATGCATATGGGGCTGTTAAGGCAGCTGTTGTGTCCAGAACAAAACCTGGGGTCAGAGCAGTTTGAGTCAATGTACAAATCCTAATTCCAGGAATGGGCCTTATTTGTATGTGCCTGTGGCTTCCAAATAACTGTCTTAATAGAGTGGTCATTTAGCTTGGGACTCACTGGAGGGTGTGGAGAGAATGCAGGGAGACCATGGAGCATGTGTACATTAGAGGGGTAACCTGGTGTCCTTGCAAGTCACAGTTGTTGAATTGGGGGCAGTATTAACAGTTAAAATGGACCTTCTGTAACTTAGGGGAGATTGTACAGATGGACAGAGGTGGGAGATAGGCCAGCCTTTGAGAAGACATTTTGGAATAATTCAGACATTTATAAAAACAGCTATACAGTGCTTTCCTGTTCTAATTGAATAGCCAACAACTGGATCTAGAGAGCCAAAAGTGAGTTTGGGGCAGAATATCGGTGATGTTCTAGTCTTAAGAACAATTAAGATTTTAATGAAAGTGTTCTTTTTAATGTAATTATTTTTTAGCTTTAGATGCAAGAAAAATTGTATATATTAAAGGTGTACAATGTCATGTTTTGATAGCTATACATTATTGAAATGATTACCACAAGCAAGCTACTTAACACTCATTTCACAGTTACCTTTTTCATACTTGAGAGTACTTAAGATCAGCATTTAACAGATTTGAGGTATATAGTACATTGTGATTAAACATAGTCCCTATAATAGCTTGCTTTCCAGAACCTTGTTGTAACTCTAAATGTATACCCTTTATCTGTTTGCTCCACGTGCAGCCTCGTACAATCATCACTGTTACTATGAATGCAGCCATTCATAGAAATTAAATTATATTCCGCATATGTGATCATGTATCTTTCTATACCTGGCTTGCTTTTTTGAAAGTAGCAGTTAATGCTTAAAATTTTTTATTTTGACCAATTTTATATGCTTATATCTGTAATCTGAGCAACTACATTGAAGACAACAGTGTACAGTATAACAACCATTGTTGAATACCCTTCATCCTTTTTTTTTTTTTTAATGTATTTGGTACAGGGTCTCACTTTGCAGCTCGGACTCATAGTGATCCTCCTGTTTTCAGCCTCCCCAAGCACTGAGATTATAGGCGTGCACCCCCACAACCTGGTCTTCCCTTTTCTTTTAAATATGTATCATTTCTAATGTCTTATTTGTTCTCTTTAAAATGAATTTTAAAAAAATGACAAGGAAAAAAATGTAGGGCTTATTGAAAGAAAGAGTTAATATTTAATTGCTTTATCTATCTTGTATTTCTCTTTCTGGTAATCTGAGCAACAAATTTGATAACAATATATAACATAACAACCATTGTTAATTTCCTCTTCTTGTTTTCAAATTTTGTACCATTTTTGTTTTATGTTGCTTTGTTTTTGTCTTTGTTCTTGTTATTTGTCCCCCCTCCCCTTAAAACAAAATTAGAAAAAAAAAAAAAAAAGACATAACTATACCTGGCTGGTTTCACTTAGCATAATGTTGTCCAGGTCTGGCCATGTTGTTGCAGATCACAGAATGTTCTGTTTCTTTTCAAGCTGAATACTGTATATGTACCACATTTTATCTTTTCATGTGTCACTGGATACTTAAGTTTCTCTTGTCTTGGCTGCCTTTTTTTTTTTTTTTTTTTTTTTTGCAGTGCTGGGGATTGAACTCTGGCCCACACATGCTAGACTCCTGCTTTACCACTGTACTGCATCCCCAGGCCTTATTATTTTGAGACAGGATTTCACTAATTTTCCTGTCAGTCCTCCTCCATCAGCCTCCTGAGGAGCTGGAGTTAAGGTGTAGTCACTATGCGAAGTTTAGCTACTGTTTGGACGTAATTTAACTGTTTTATTTTTTCTTACCTGTAGTCCACTACTTAAAGAGAAGTGTGAATGATATGCTTCTCTTTAATTACTAAGGCATGAGATTTTTGTCTTTGTACCTAAATCACCAACAAGTCGAAGCTCTGAAGGTCTCAAATGGATGGTAACCTCCTACAATCCATATCTCATCCATCTCAATTACTGATGGTAACCCCAAAACGAAGATAATTCTTTTCTGACCTCTAAATACGTGGTCACCATATGCATCTAAACATATACATCACTAGAATCTATTGATGACTTGTAGCAATAACCTCACATTTTTCGTTGCTTCCAGAAGCATTTTTGAGAATAATTCAGAGCTGTTTGGGTTAACAGTCACTCTAAAACTATACTTTTCTAAAATAGGAATTTGGGCAGACCAGAGCCTGGAGTCAGTCACCTTGGGGCAGCTGTATGACAGCCTACTCTGGGAGTCAGGTGTTCCCTGCTGCGTTGTGCCCTGGTTAGCTGGTAAGAGACACAGATGACAGCTTTGTAGAAAACTTGTGTAGCATTGCAGTTGTTAGGTTTAAGTAAGATAGACTTGGTGTTTTAATATAGTGGCACTGTATGATCATAAGCACATTCCTTAACGTCTCTGAAGTTGTTACCTGTAAGCTGCAGTCAGAATAGATTATTAATTAAATTGATAGGTTGTTGTGAGCAGGAAATAAGGTGCCAGGACTAAAACTCTTGCCAGCACGATTATTAGGTAGAAACCACTGAGGCTGCTCTGCTGTTCCTGCCGTGTTTTGGGAGCAAAAGCAACAAGGATGCAATCTTAGCTCACCCCCATGGGCATGTGCAGGTGACTTACTGTTCAATTTGCTCCAAAGGAAGACAATGGTGTGAAATTGATCGACCCTTTGGGAGAGATGCTGGCACCGTCGTGGGAGGAGCACGCCACACGCCTGGCCAATGCTGAGGAGCAGGGGCTGCAGAGAGAGCTTGAGGGCATCAGGGAGAGGGAAGCTGTGGGTCTGCAGCAAGATGCCTTTGTGGTTGTTGGGAGGGATACCAGGTGAGTGTCTGGAGGCGCTGTGTTGGTTGTAGTGGACAAAGGGTAATGTACTTCTATCCTGAAGTACATTACTATCCCATCTGTATTTTGACTCCTTCCTTGATAAATCCGGTGATTATATCTTCTAAAAGAAAGTTAAACAAGATGTGCCAGACAGTTCTTTCTGATATTATGAAATGAAAAATAGGTTGTGTCCTTGGTAATTAACTATCCAGCACTGTACCACACAAGCTTTACCATTCATTGCTGCTGCTGTTTATTGCTAGTTTATCATATGCGTTGCTTTAGGTGAACTTGGAAAGATACGTGGCTGCCACACATGGAGGTTATCCTTTGTATATATTCCCCAAATAAATTTAAAAGCCAAAGGTCTTCCAAGAGGGTGATTTTGAAAGGTTACTGGCAAATGCTTATACTTTACCTGTATCTTTGAGAGTTGTTAGCTTTCAGTGCAGGCATAGTAAATGTGTTATTTGAAATCACTAGTTACTTGTTTTTATGACCAGCAGCTCTGCTCAGGAGAGTTACTCTTTCTTTCTGTCATTCGCAGGCCCAGCAGTGAGAAATTTTCACAGTCTGTAATAGATGGAGTAACTATTTTAGGAGGCCACTTCCATGGTACGTAACTATCCTTAGTTGTAAATTAAATTAAATTTTTTTTAAAAAATGATAAATGTTTACTGTTTGAAATCATAGATAAATAATAACAGTTAAAAATTAACTTTTACCTATAAAATCTTATTAACATAAAATAATTTTTCAGATTTTTCCTGGGCAGGTTTTTTAAAAAACTCTGGGAATACTATAGGAAATTAAACGTAGGAAAACACTGATCTGATAACTTCCTTTACTTTAGAAAGGCTAGGTTTCTTTTTCTTTCTTTGATCTATTGACATAAAGTTTGTTTTTGCGGTAACAGAAGAATTCCACTTTGGGTTTTTTTCCATGTCTGTCTTACATGGCCATAGACAGTGTTAGGTATTCCCTAATAGCTGACTTCCTGTCAAAACACTGATGGGAAATACCTTTGGCCTGCAGGTAGTCATGACTTAACGTTGTAGCTTCTGACCATGAGTTGAGTGGCACCCTGTGGAGGCTGGGGTCCTTTGATCTTGTTTTCTTTTTTGTGGTACCAAGGATTGAACTCAGGACCCTGTGCTTGCCAGGCAAGTGCTTTTTCTACTGTGCTATCTCCCTGGTCCTCTTTTATCTTGTGAGGCAGTGACTTTTGTGTGCTTTGAGCTGAATTCTTCCAGTGTCAGGTTTTTCTCATGAGGAAAATAAATACATCTGTGGACTCTGAAGCCTCCTTCCCAGCTGCCATCCTGTGCTCTTTGCAGTGGCCCTCCTGGCCTTCACTCCAAGAGCTCACTTGGCCTGCCTTCTGCCTGCTCTTCCCCTGCTTGTCCCTCAGCCTGCTGCAGGCGAGCCCTCCCTCGCCCATCCAGGGAAGGGTCTCCTCCACATCTGAACGCTGCTTGCCAGGTTGGCCAGACACTATTGGGGGGGATCCTGAGTTTCGAGTTAAGCTGTACAGACTTTGTGGCCCTCTGGACACATCCGTGGTGTTACCTATATAAGGGCTTTTCTAGGGAGAGGCTGCATATGTTTTGTCTGATACCTGCAGAGACCTGCATATTAAAAATTTAAGATTGTATGCTTTAAGATTGTATGTTTTAGGGCCAGGGAGATGGCTCAGTGGAATAAGCGCTTCCCTGGCAAGTACAAGGGCCTGAGTTCAATCCCTGGTTCTGCCAGAAAAAAAAAAAAAAGAATGTTCTAAAGTCTTGATGTCACTTGACACCTTTGTATCTTCCACAGTTAAAACTCACTCTTGCTTCAGCTCTTGGCTAGTTCTTGGCCATATTCCTGTTGGGCTTCTCTAGTGGCTCGTCTAGGTCTTGACAAAGGGCCAGTTTGCCTGTGCCCTCCGGTTTCTGAATGATCATCTCTTCTGCTGTAGCCCCAGTGACCTCCTTGCACTAGCAGTTTATCAAACACTTGATCAGCTGCGGATAGTCACCAGTAGTCTGTTATGCTGTATGTCACCAGCCTTGGTGCAAAACCTGTTTGATATCACGATGTGTTTGTCTGCTTGTGGGGACTGCAGAAGCAGCCAGCAGGCCATCCCCGCACCATGGAAGGCAGTGTTGGAGGAATGCGTTTACATAGTGTGCTGCATTTGGAGTCAGAAACTTTTTTATTGTATTTTAATTTTATCTGTCTGTCTATCCATCTATTTTACCCCCAGAATGGTTGATGTACTTTGGCATGTTCAGTTTTCTCTCTGGAATCATCATTCTCATGCTACTGTTCTTTGTCTAGAGGAATTTAATAGCGACTTTTTTTAACCTCTCCCAATTTCTCTCTTATCTTGGGGTGTATTTTAAGAGGATTAATAAGAGTTTCAGCACAGAGGGAATGAAGAGGCTAGCTGACTAGAAGAGAAGGTTAGGTATGAAAGCGGGGGCCAAGTCATTGTGTGCCTTGTGGGTCACGTCAAGGACTTATGTAGTGTTCCCAATGCAGTGTGAGTCACCTGAAGGATTTTGTTTCATTTATTATTTTGTGTAGTACTGGGGATTGAACCCAGGACCTTTCTACTGAGCCACACCCCCAGGCCACTTTTTATTTATTTTGAGACAGGGTTTCACTGAGAAACCAAGTTGCCTAGGCTGGGCTTGAAACTACGATCCTCCTGTCTCAGTCTCAGTCTCAGTCTCAGGGTTCTGGGATCACCTTTTTTTCTTTTCATTTTTTAAGTGAGTCACTGACTGTTGTGTTGAGAAGGAAAGCTGTAAGGAGGGAGTAGCTAGGCCACTCTTGCGCTGACAGTGGTTCATGCAGCAGGGATGAAGTAATGAGAAACAGGAAGAATTTGATAAAGGGAGATATTGAAAACTTTTAATTGTATATGTAACAGTCATTTTGTGACTGTTATTTTGTAATTTTAATATTGGCCAGAGTCTTTCCACCTCTGGAATACTTAAATACTTAACATTTAGCGAGTCTCAAGTATTAACCACTTTTTTTGAGCTCTCCTACCTCCTTCTCCTATGCCAGATCCAAAGTTGCCTTCATGAAGTGCCATTTCTCTTGTACACGTGGCAGGGCACTGCAACTTAAGATAGCTCCTTTTTACCTTGACAAAAGCTGTCGTTTGATTTTTAAGTGCATGGACAGATTTAGTCACTGAGTGTCTACTGTTGGGTACTGACACTCTCTACTGTCCAGAGAAGCTTTCTCTGGTTTCTTGTTGACAGTGCATTTCTTGTGTACTTAGTTGTGTTTGGCAGGAAGCTGTTTTCTCAGAAAATTATTTGGGACATTTTTAAGATCTGTGGTGCAAGTATCTTTTTTCTGGCAGGATTTAACGTTTTTCCTCTGCTGAGGGCCTGGGGAGTACTGCTGGGCTGGGTCTGTTACCTTCCTTTTGCTGGACTTCTGTGGTGATATTACGGGCCAGCCTGTGGTTGGCATGACAGCTCTTAAAGGGCAGGATTTCTTCCTGTGTCCGCTTACTGCAGGACAGCCACCTGGGGGTGGATGTGCAGCGCTGCACTGCGCCTGCCCCTGAGAGTGCATTTGTAGGCTGTTGGAGTTCCTGAGCCCAGCCTTGTCCCACTTTCCCCATGTCAGTTCTTTGAACTGAATGAAACACAGAAAGCTCTGTTTCTACTTTAGAGGAGTGCCTGGGAGCCAGAGTGGCCTCGCTCAGCTCAGAAACTGAAATCTCTGGCTTCATGTAGAGGTTAGCCTGGCAGTTCTTATGCATTTGTCCATAGAAGTTTTTTTCCAAAAAGATTTTTCTCTTTTATGTAGCATTTGTGGTGGCTCCCAGAATGATTCGTCTAAATTAAGTAGTTTGCAATGTTACTAGAAGCAACACTGTTATTAGTATTACTTTTCTGTATTTTATATTTATTTATATTGTCTATTAAATGATTATTAATAATTTATATTTTTCAGAATTGAATATATGAAATACAGTTGTGATTTTTAGTGGGTATTTCTGGATCTGGACAATGGTTTGAAAGTTAATGGTACATGTATATCATTTTATACACACACACACACACACACACACCTATATGCATATCAGTTCCCTATAAGGAATATAATTATTATGTATGCAAACATATACCAATTAAGAAAAGTGTTTTTGACTTTTCCAAGATGCCTTTCCCCCCTTTGGTCCGGGGATTGAACTCATACCTCCTGGCAGGTGCTCTACCATCTGAGTACTACTTGAGTAGTACTGGGGCTTAAATTTATGGCCTTGTACATACCAGACAAGGTGCTCTACTATTCTGCTCCAGCTTCAGCTCCAGCCCTAGCCTTTCTTTCGAAGAGGGTTTGACACCTGGAAAGTCTTAGAGTATGAATGCATGTAAACTTTTTTCATTGAGAAATGTGGCGCATTGCTGTTTGTTTTTCTGGACAGATTATGGCTTACTAACAACACCCCAACTACACTACATGGTGTACTGTCGAAACACCAGCGGCCAGTACGGAAAGGCAACTGTAGAAGGTTACTACCAGAAACTTTCTAAGGCTTTTGTGGAACTTACCAAACAGGTGAAAAATATCTTGAATGGTTAAAATGCAGACAAGTGAATAGCATGATCCATCAAATGGTTTATCTTGCTCATTCCTCCTCTTCCCTTCATGTAAATGTGGTTTCTTTCTTCTCTCTGGAGCTCCACCAGATTCTGGTGTGAGTATCCTGCTAACTGTTCATGCCTGTGTACTTACTTTTACATTTGAATGGCTGTCATGTAATACAGACTGTAATATTTCTTAGGAATCCTGTTCTTTTGAGGCTAGATTGTATTAAATCTCCATTTATACCAGTTGTTCATAAGTGAAAGTACTCCAGTTGATTTTTAAATTGTACTTTGGTATTTTATAATTTCTGTCTAAATATAATTGTGTTTGTTTCCGTGTGTGTTTTCTTCCAGGCTTCCTGCAGTGGTGACGAACACAGGACACTTAAAATTGACTGTGCAAATGGCATCGGGGCTCTGAAGCTCAAGGAGATGCAGCCCTACTTCTCACAGGGACTGTCTATTCAGCTGTTCAATGATGGGACCACAGGGAGGCTCAACCATTTGTGTGGGGCTGACTTCGTGAAGAGCCACCAGAAACCTCCGGAGGGTGTGTGTTCCTAGCTCTGTGAAGACTTGCTTTAGAACTCTTTGGGACCAACCTCAATTATAAGCAAAGTGGTCACTGAGTTAAGAATCGTGTAGCTGATCCTTTCTCTGCCATTTGCAGACATGTAGGGATTTTCGCAGTTGTCTTGTATACTCTGTGTGTTTTTTTTTTTTTAAATGTATTTGGCACAGGGTCTTACTATGTATCTTGGACTCATAGTGATCCTCCTGTCTCAGCCTCCCCAGCGCTGGGATTGTAGCAACACCACACCTGGTCTTGGTGGCTGGCTCAGCAAGCCCAGGGGCTGGGCTGGCAGGGCATGTGGTGCTGGGGATTGAACCCCAGTCCCTGAGCTTACCTAAGCTGATACTTAGTCCACTGAACATCTTACTGGCTCTCTCTGTCCATTTGTCTTGCTGCTGCTCATAGTTGGTAGGAAATCTGCTGGAGAGAGCAGAGTGAGAAATTGATATTGGCTTGCAGGCTTCAGCACACATCAGAATTGCCTTTTAGTGCCCAGGTTCAGGCGCCCCGCCCAGTTTCTGATTTGCTGGGTCTGGTTTGCACAGTTCCCAGGCTTTGTTGACAGGAAGCTCTGGTGACTGCACTGTGAAAGGTGACCTGAATAAGCAGCATTGTCCTTTCCCTCTCTTCACAAGTTATACCACAGAAAAGGAATGTGATTTTAGTTCTGTAAAATGGATCCTAAGTATCTGCCTCTAACCAAAACCTGGCCTGCAGACATGTTTGGTTTGCCTTGCCAGCTATTTGCCTGTGTGTTTAGCACATTAGTTGTCACTGTTAAAAAATTCCATGAGTTCTCTTAAATACTGGGGTCCCTGTCATTCTTTACCAGAACTCAAAACTATTGCTTCACGCTTCATTAATTTGCTGCCACCTCCTTTAAAATATGACAAGTTCTAGAATTACCTTATCCTGCCTCACTGTAGTAAACATTTAAAATTTTAATTAAGTCAACCACTTGGACACTGTTTTCCTTGACTTTCTCATTTTGACATTTACTTCTGTGTCACTCGTTTCTCCATCTCCTCACATTAGCTCTCTCCACTGCTGTCCACGCTGGTCCACAGCATGAGCCAAGTCTTCTAGACAACATTTACACACAGTCCCACAAAGCTATTCATTTCTCAGCTGCCTTGGTTGGCCTTGTCACTGCTGCTAGTACAGCTAAGGGTCAGCCAAATATTTTAATAGTTGCTGAGGTGTCAATAACTTCATACATATTGTACTGGCCAGTTGATTACTTCTTACAGGTTATGATCCTTAACTCTTAGTCACCAGTGTTTCTTAATATTGGTTCTGTGAACAAATAAAACTGTTTGTTTTAGAGTTAAAACACATTGGTGGCTGATTACATTTTTAGGTATAAAGGACCTCAAAGTACTAGTTAGATTTCATTGAGGAATCCCTGTAACTTTCAGAAAACTGAGGAAACCTATCTAGTCACTAAACCAGATGGCGTACACAGTGGAATTTTAGGCCCGGTGCTGTGGTGTGCACCTGCAGTCCTAGCACCCTTGGAGCCTGGGGCATTGGGATGGGGCGGTTGAGACTAGGCTGAGCAACTTACGCAAACTTTACTTCAAAATAAAGGTCTGGGGGTGTACCACAGTGCATTTAATCCCCAATATTATTTTTTTTAAAAAGTGGAATTTTTAGTATTACCACAAGTTTCAGCATAGATATTTTCTTGAACTTTTTTTTTTCCATTTTGAAAGAATTTGATCTATAAAAATGACTAATAAACTGGACATTTAAAGATTAAAATTAGTTTTTATTTGAAAGGATAATTTTAAACATCTCATGAAAAACTTATAATGGATTTGCTATATGTACAACACATGAGGCTAATTCTGATCATGCTTTATTGAATCGATTTTTCCATAGTTATTAGTGTAAGAGAAGAGCCTAATGTTTTTCTTACTGAATTTTATTCCTGTTTCTAAGACTGAAGTTACTTTAAATTTCCTTGTGCATTAGGAATGGAAATGAAGTCTAATGAAAGATGCTGTTCCTTTGATGGCGATGCAGACAGAATCGTGTACTACTATCGGGATGTAGATGGCCAGTTTCACCTCATAGATGGGGACAAGATAGCAACCTTAATTAGCAGCTTCCTTAAAGATCTCCTGGTGGAGGTACGATGCTTGAAACCACACCTATTAGGAAAGTTGCTGCATGTGTTTGAATGTCTCAGAGGTATACTTCATGGGAAGTTCACATCTGTGGCTAGAAAATACAAAAAAGAAGTGGTAATTCCAGTCATTTCAACCTTGGGCCATCAGTTTTAGAACCTGAGGTGCTCTTTCCTTCCTTTGTTGCCTAGATTTTTATGCTTTGAAGCACTAGGTTGATTTCTTCCTGCATTCCACCGTTACATCCTAAATCCCCAAATTCTGACAGAAAGTTTGCCTTTGATATTTATTCCTGATTCTGATAGGAATGTGAGTCCCCTCCCCCTTTTTCAGAGATCTTTGTCAGGATTTTAAGATGAAATTAAAAATTATATTTGGGAAGAGTTGTATTTTATATTTATTAAAAATATAAAAGACATAAAGACGGGAGACAGGCTTCTTTGAGAAGGATTCCCTGGTAAGTAGTGCTCAAAACTATTGGGGAAGGGGTTTTGGCATACATATTTTTAATAAGTCCCTTATTACATAAACTAAGGCACAACTGAACTGATTGACTTTGTTAGTTTTAAGAACTCTTGGTTTTGGTTTTGTAGATGGTTAATTTTGACACCAAGTTAAATGTCACTGTTTTTGCCTAGATTGGAGAAAATTTCAATATTGGTGTTGTGCAAACTGCGTATGCAAATGGAAGCTCAACGTGGTATCTTCAAGAAGTTATGAAGGTAGTGATCCATTTTTATTTTCTGACAGTTTCTTAGCAATTGTAAAGTAGTTCTGAGCTACATAATGTCCTCATAGACGTGTGCAAGCTGTAGTTCTGAAGTTGAGATGTGTTCATGCAAGGGTAAGTAGAAATCAAAAATAGAAAGGTTACTTGTCTCTGAGGCAAAACAGTTTTCCTCATTCCTTTTCTTAGATCATTTACTTTAGTTTTTAAAACTTATGAATTCTTTCTATGGCCCTTTGTAATCCATGTAAATATTTCAGAGGCCAAATAGGCCAGTTTTATAAGTCAGGAATATTAAAGGCCTGGTGACACCTCTCACAAATACAACCCCTAACTTGGGATGAGATTTACTTAGGTGTTTATTATTCCTTTGGGTATAGTCTATTCCAATTAGCAGGGAAATTTATTCCAGAGAAATTTAGCATAAGCTCTGATCACAAATGGTATTTTGAGGCTAAATCACAATTACTCCTGACACTTTTTAAAGTAGTAAGGCAGGGTGGCATTCAGGCCTCTTGTAAAGTGCTAGGTTTCTGTGATGGAGTTTTTAGTCAGAGATACACAGAGCTAACAGCCAGTTACAACAGAGAAACGTGGGATTTTATAACCAAGGATAAGGGTGTTTGTGTGGGTGGTGGTGGTCAGCAGCTGCAGAGTTGCGAAGAGGAAACAACAGAGTGAAAGTAGATATTCTAGCAAAGTAGAATTTTCAGTGAAGGCAGGACAGGGTGAGCAGACATTCAGGGCAACAGTGGAGGCTGAGGAGTTTGGCCATTGATGGGGGGCAGGAAGGGGTTCTGGCTGAACCAGGTTTCCTAGCAGAATTCCTGCTGACACTGGGCTCTTGGAGGGCCTGTCACATGCTGGTATGGAGGTGTACTCAGGTGCAGGGAGTCGTTTACACTGAGAACTTGGTGGAAGTGACTGCGTCTGCCTGGCTAGTAAGGGTGCGCTAGGTGTGTGCTTTTGCGATCTCCTTAGCAACCTGCCTGTAGTGTGTGTGTCACACTGCCATACTGGAACTGTTCCTGTATGTAACTTTCTTAGGGTTTCTATTCTGATAGATTTTTTTTTCTACTCATTTTGTGCCCAACAGATTGCAACTCTGTACCTACCATGCCCACTGTTCTAACGGTGAGGTCAAAGCCGGAATTGGTAGTCATTTTCCCTTTCTCATTTTCCTAGTTGTGTATCAGAGCAGTATTTTTCCAACTTTTCTGTAATCCATTTCAGATTCCTTCAGGACGTGGGCAGGGTAAAGTGAATGAATGTCCTAGTGACGAAGGATGGAAAGATGTGTGCCTGGGCTTTGGTCAGGTCTTTTTTTTTTATTAAAATACTAAGTTTATTTCACATATATATTTGTCTCCCTACCATCTCCATGTCTGAGCACCAGTGCTACGATGTCTTATCATAACATTCCATATATACTTAAAACCAAGTGAAGAGTGGAGTTCCATCTTTAAAAACTAAATGAATTTCAGACAACATGTTCTTGGCAATGGGACCTGGACAACATTTATCAAACACAGTAGGGAAAGTTCTCACTTTGCATTATAAAAAGATAGCCAGATAGCAACTGTTACAGAAATGAAAGAGGACAGAAAACTTTTACAAACTGTTTAACCTATTTTCTGAAAGAGACTTCCTCTACTGCCAGAGATCTTGAATAGCCCCTGGTCAGTCATCGGGAAGCAGTTCTTCACATAATTGTGAACTTGGCTTCCACTTTTTCTATACTTGCTTTCATTTTTGCTTTACAAAAGCAAAATGTCTTTTGCAGAACTAGGTCCTTTCGGTGTTTTAGGAGTCTTCCTGTTGAAGGATTCCTGCCCTTTTGATCTTGGTGTCTGTGGTTTTGAGTCTTTTTCATTCTGGTTTGATTCTTGTGCATTTTTGGCTGGAGTATCTCCTATCAACGTCTTCATTGGAGCTTTCTCTTAGGTTTCTTCGTCATCATCATCATCATCATCATCCTCATCATTCTCATCCTCGTCGTCTTCATCAGCAGCGAGTTTTACTTTTTTCTGTGGAACCTTCTGTCCCCTCCAGGACCAGATCGCTTTGCATGTAGGAGCTTTACATCTTCCTCTTCCGACTCTGCATCTTCTTCCTCAGCTACTGAATGCTGCCCACTAATATGCGCAGGCTCTGAACCACACTTCAACCTGAAGACATCATGTGGTGTAATTTCAAAGCCCCCAAGGGAAACTGTTGTCTGTACACACATTTTCAAAGTGCCAGTGTTACTTTAATTAAATGCCTTCATAATTCATGGCCTCTTCTTCAACAATGTGCAATTCATCCTTTGCACCAGCCCCTAAACTGACCATTCTTAATGACAATTGGTGCTTGTTTTCATCGTTATCCACCTTAAAGTGGTGATCTTTGTTGGCCTTTAGTTCACAGCCAAAGAGATAGTTCTGGGGCTTCAGGGGGCTCATATCCATATCCATTGACTCTTCCATGGAGTGGGCGTGTGCACTTAGGTGGGAGAGAACTGGGATGGAAGTGAATGAGTACTGCTCCACAGAACAGATGCACAGGATGGAATCATGCCAGGGAAAGGTGGTCAGATTCTTAAAGAGAAATCTGAATTTTTATGGTAATTTCCTCTTAAGAGAAATAGATAACAAAATTTATGAACTGATTTGAATATATCTGTAAATATATATATATTTATTTTTCTTTGTGATTAAAAAACTCAACGACACTCCAGCTAGGTCCCAGGTTCCTGTTTTTCACAGGGATGCTTAGTGCTGAGGTGCTTTAAACAATGGCGCTGTGTTTTGAGAAATGTTGTCATTAGGTAATTCAGTTATTGTGTAAACATACAGAAAGTAACACAAAGATGGCTCTGATTGTAACTGGGGGACAGACGTGTCCTGTGGTGCCACTGTAGTTCATGCAGGCTGTCACTGACCAGAACATTGTTATGTGGTACATGATTGAATTTTAATTTTGTCTTAAAAGTCTCTTACATGTCTTTAGGAAACTGAATATACAGAAAAAATTATTCCTGAGGTCTCCTAAGGGCAAGCAGTTGCTGATCCTGAGATCTTGTTTGCAGTCACTTTCTTCCTCCAACATTCTTAAATCTACTCGTGTGACTATTCACTCTGGCTGGTCCAGCCCCTTCCTTGATTAGACTTGGCAAGCAGTGGCTCCAACAACTCTAACTTGCCACTAGAAGGTTTTATTGCAACAGAGCCATGGACACTTATTATAGACTGAAAATCTGAAATATTTAGCAGCTAGCCTTTGCCAGAAAGAAACTTACAGACCCTTGCAGCAGCCAGTCTCCCTGCTGTCGCTCAGATGGCTAAGGCAGTCTGAAAACCTTTCACCGTCTTCTTGAGAGCCTCATGTCACCTGGCTTTGGCTGTGAGCTTCTGACTGCCTTTCTTCTCCTATAGTGGCCCATTTGTATAATTCCTGTGTGCAGTATATTTGTCATCTGAATAGCTGCTGTTGAGTTTTCTTGTATGTGTTGTAGGTACCTGTATACTGCACTAAAACTGGCGTGAAACATTTACATCACAAGGCTCAAGAGTTTGACATTGGAGTTTATTTTGAAGCAAATGGGCATGGCACAGTAAGTTGAACATCACAATTGCCCTTAGCTGGCACTTTTTTTCTGTTTGTTTTTAAAATAAGAATTGCACACACACACAAAAAGAATTGCACTTCTGGTGATAGGTGATCTGCTACTCTGTTGAAATATGACATGGTGATAAGACTTTTTAGTTAACATGTATTTCTTTTTTTTTAATGCATTTAGTACAGGGTCTACAGGGTGTCACTACACAGATGAGACTTATAGTGATCTTCCTGTTTTCAGCCTCTCAACCACTGAGATTACAGGTGTACCACCATGCCCAGTCTGAGTGCACCCCAGGGTTGAAGCCTGCACACTGGCACAATACGCTGGGGATCGAACCCCAGCCCCTGTTACTCCTCTGAGCTATCTGCCAGCCCTAACATGTATTTCAAAGACTGTTTCTTTTAGATTTTTAAGATTTTTATGAGGAGATACTGACATTTTCTTAATAATTAAAAATAATACAGTTTTTTCATTTTCTTTCTTGCACTGACCATTGGAGGGAGATGTTTTTAAATCTAAGTTTTTAGATTTATAATGCTCAAATTTTTTTCCCCCTGTTTCCCAGCCTTCTAGTTTTTATTAAGCATGCACTATTGGTGATTTCATTGAATCTTCACACTGTGATTTGGATGAAAAAGTTATTTTTGCAATTATAGCTGAGAGAACAGAAGTTTGGAGAGGTGACACACTTATTTAGAACTTGACTCCAAAGGTTCTTTTCCTTTAAATGGACCTTGAAGCATCATTACTAGACTTGCCTTTTCCCTGAGATATGGTTCCTGCACTTTGTGAAAAACTGCTCAGAATTTACTGCGTAAGGAATGACTCAGAACCTTGCTCCACCCCATTTCTTGCTCTCTTCCTTCTGTGTAGAGAAAAGGTGATCATTCTTGCAGCACTGGGGGACAGGAGCCCTCTGAAATACCAGTGCCTTGGTTAGAAGCCAACTCCCAGATTGTCCTGCTTGGACTCTGCCCAGAGACAAAAAAAGCAGCCCATCCTGGCAAACCAGGCATCGTGGCCAGTGCAGCGGGCTGCCAGCTCCCGTCCTCTAGGAAGAGTTCTTAAACTTGTGGCTTTATTTCCCTTTTATAGATTTGAATTGGCCAATAGGAAATTTGAATCTGGGCCAAGTCACTTTGCTTATTAATTGATAGTTGGCTTCCAAAGGCCATAAATGTAAGGAAAAAAAGTTCCTCCTTTTTTAAGATGCAGCTAAAATGTTAATGAAGTGACCTAATGCAGGGCCCGCTGAGTGCTTTTTTAAAGGGCAGTAGTGGATATTTTAGGCCTTGCAGTTCTCCTAATTGGTCACCTTCACTCATACGATACTGTAGTGAAGTGGTAGGGCTGTGTCTCAGTAGAACTTATGGAAGCAGGTGCCCCAGCATGTACTGCCAGCAGACAGCTGAGCGGGGCAACAGCTGAGCAGGGCAGCAGAGGGACCAATAAGGCTGGGGAAGGCACTTCAGGGGGACGGGCACCCTGAGGAACAGGCTGTGGGCTGAAGTGAATACCTGCCACACTGTCTGAATGAGGGCGTGTGATGAGCCCTCTTTCCAGGGCTTCTCAGTGCATTGCCTTCCAGGGACAGACAGGCAAGCTTTAGCAATCGAGCCTGTAGAACTGATGGAAAAGGAAACCAGAATGAACTCATAAAGTGTGCTCACCTTTTGTCAGAGTGGAGTCTCTATAATCAGCTGTTTATGTTTCAATTACCAGCTTTATAAGCCATATGCTTTTTTTCCTGTGATGCCTTTTGGCTTCCAATTTGGTCTCATACTGATTTCATGGAAGGCGGCCATTGCCCCCTTCAGTTTCTCTAGTTTCTAAAAGTGCAAGGTGGTTGAGTTAGCATGACAGCATTTCTAATTGGGCTTATTTCTAATTTGTGACTGATTCCTTTTGCTTTTATTATAGGCCTTGTTTAGTAAAGCTGTGGAAATGAAAATAAAACAACTAGCAAAAGAATTGGAAGATAATAAAGGAAAAGCTGCTAAGATGCTTGAAAATGTCATTGACTTGTTTAACCAGGTCAGACCTGATGGGGTGGTGGCTTTTTATATAAAAAATTAAAGCAGAGAAGTCCTGACCTGCTTGTTCCTCACAGCAGTAACGTACCTGCTGTTGAGATGCTGACAGGAAAGAACGTTTATGTGCTTCCTCTCCCCTACATTTATGGTGAAAGTAAGTACACCGAGTAGCTGCCCCATACAATCAACAGGTTTAGCTACTGAGTTACAGTTAAAAAGAAATTTAAAGAAATTGAGTAAAACTAATTGGTCATTTCTCTGACAGAGGACGTATAGGCGGGGACAGATTGTTGAGATTGGAGTGTGGCTACCGAAGAGTAATAATTGAGACCAAAATGTGAGGGAACCAATATTTGTTTTGCACATGCCAAGCATTTTACATACAGGGGTTGCATAGATGCTGTTTTACAAATGAAGAAACAATAGTGTTGCATATGGGCCCGACTTCAGGCCACACTCACACTCAGGCTCGTTTTCTCCATTTCACCCTGATACCTTTGTTGCCAGAGTGCACTATCTCAAAGGGATCTGATTATAAAAAAGAATCTGAGTCACAGGATGTTAGGGTGAAACTTGTAGTTATGTAGTGTAATGCTTTTAGGTGAAGGGGATGAAAGGCAAATTTCCCATGATTTGCTTTTAATATTTGTTGTATATCATCTTCCACACATGTTCTTACTGCTGTTCATATTTACAATATAGTTAAAAATGTAATGTGAAGGAAGTCGAGCACAGGGCATCACATGCGTGTTGCTTGCATGTTGTTTCCCCGCCATAGGCAGCTGGTGATGCCATCTCGGACATGCTGGTGATCGAAGCGATCCTGGCACTGAAGGGCCTCACGGTCCAGCAGTGGGATGCACTCTACAGGGATCTTCCAAACAGGCAACTCAAAGTGAAGGTGTGAGAGACATTTTAGTATCTTTTGTTAATGTTGACTAGAACTGTCATTTGTCTGAATTTCATTGTTTTATAAAGTAAGGCTGTACTATTTTCTCACATCTTTAAAAATTAGAGTAACCATTGTATTGTTTAAGAAGTACTTGGTTTCCAACTTTATTATAAGGAATATTATGTTCATTACTTAAGAAAGATTTTATTATGAAAAGTTTAACCAGTATGAATGGTGGAAGCATAAAATCCTATCTCTGTACACTTAGCTGTAATAGCGCTATTATTGTCTTACATTGTACATTCTCTGTACCCCATCCCATGTGATATAGAAGCAAAACCCAGATAGCCTATCAAGTGAAAATACTTCCTTTGCATTATTTTTAGTTTACAGAAGCTTTTCCTTATGCTGCTAAAGAGTAAAATCTACTACCATTTACATATCTCTGGTAGAATTTGTTAGAGGATATATATCAGAGCTCCCAGAAATGGCTTCTAATTGTTGATTTTGTTCGGGACATATTTAGGAGATAGCATAGCTGTCTTATACCAAGCTGCCACTGTCCTATTAAAAATACCTGAGAAATGGATACATCTTGAGAACATAATGTTATGTGAAATAAATCAGACATATAAGCTTAAATAGTGCATAGTTTCTTATATAGGAAACCTAAAATGAAAACAACAAAACAGCACTATAAGATCTTTTTGCACACAGGAAGAGGATGAAAGAAAAAGCCCCATATGTGTTATGTGCTATCTCAACTCCTCATGAGGAATAGTCCTCTGCTGTGACCATGTCCAAAAAATAAATACCTAAAGGTATTGGGGTCTGAGGTATGAATAGGGATGTAAAATTGTACAGTACTCACTGGCCATTATTTTAGTGACATGTTTGTTTGGTTTGCTAAAGGAATAGCTCTAAACCTTGGGGGGAAACCCCTAGTTTCATCTGATACTTAGTCTAATACTTCACTGCCTGTGTTACACTAATACAATAGGCCGAGGTAGGGTCTCCTGCTGCTAACAAAGATATTAGGTAGAGCAACAGGTTGGGTTTCTGAAACGGATTAAACATGTGTAACGGATAGTACTCTTCTGCTTAGGTTGCAGACAGGAGAGTTATTAGCACCACAGATGCCGAGAGACGGGTGGTTACACCGCCTGGACTGCAGGAGGTGATCAGCGACCTGGTGAAGAAGTACAAGCTCTCCCGGGCTTTTGTCCGGCCCTCGGGTACAGAGGACGTTATCCGAGTGTATGCAGAAGCAGACTCACAAGTAAGCTGGGGGAGCTCAGGAAAGCTGTGCAGTGAAGGTCTCTTGACAGAAGGCCCAGGAGGAGCACAGGCAGAGGACAGAAAAGTGTTTTAATATGATTTGCAGTTTTGCCATGGAGGTTAAGGATATATTTGAGATTTTGTTCGTAGAGTCTGTTAGGATTGTAAGAGTAAAGATTATCATGAATAGTGAAGAAGGTGGCCCGAGCACACTTGCTCTGCACAAGGTCTGCATAGCTTAGGTTGGCTTTGAATCTCACCTAGCCAGCGGCCTCAGCTTTGCCCCAAACATTTGATTTACTGCCCACTTTCTCAAGTGTCATCCTCCTGTGACAGGGACAACTTAGCTCTGTGTTGATGTTGTGTACTGCGAAGTGGCCGGCCCGCCTGTATAAGAACAGTGAGTGCTGTGGTCCATTTCAGAACCGGCCAGGCCGTTTGTCTTGCTTTACTGTTTCCTACCTGGGGTTGAGCTCAGTGGTCAGGAATTTTGTAATTTGCCCTCTTCATGTACTGTATCTTTTCTGTCACCTTAGGGTCTTAATACAAGGGTTTGTCCAGAAAAGTAGTTGTTGAGCAGGGACTTGGAGGGAGCCATTTATGAGACTTGGGTGGAAGCACAGGGCACTGAGCAGCCCTGGGGGCTCCAGGGGGCAACTTAGGACTGTTATGCAGACCCTGTGGAGTCAAGTGCCTGGACGGCAAGCCCAAACCCACTTACTGCAGAGTGCCAGCACTGCCAGTTAAACCTGAAGACTGAGGTTTTAGTTTGGCAAAAACCATACATTAAAGACAGGTATACCACTGTCTGGAGCTCCTTACTCTTTGGCCAGTTGTGGCTGCCTTGCCTTTAAAGGGACTTGGTCTTACTGAATTTATTCAGAATTTTACATTAACTGATTTTATTTTCTGGATTAACTAAAATTTACCCTATTAGAAGAATTTGACTTGCTCTCCATTTATTTAAGGGCCTGGGAATTTGTTACTGAAAGATGAATTTTTTTTTTTTGTGGAACTGGGGATTGAACTCAGGCCTTTGTGCTTACCAGGCAAGCACTTATCTACTGAGGTATCTCTCCCCAGCCCCTGAAAAATGTTTCCTTTTGGCTATGCAAGTCGTGACCCCCCACCCCCTCCTGGCTGCAGCTAGCATGGCAGATGGTGCGGGTCCTCATTCCATCTCTCTGATGCAATTTGCAGGAAAACGCAGACAGCCTCGCACATGAAGTGAGCCTGGCAGTGTTTCAGCTGGCCGGCGGCACTGGGGAAAGACCTGCGCCTGGTCTCTGCGGGTGACTTTTATCTTCTGCAAATTGGACTTTTGAAAAACTTTTACAAAACTGTACCAATGTTCATAATCATGTTTACATGCATGTTACTGGATTGTTTCTAATCTGTTTTTCCTAAACACTACTAGAAATTTTTTTAGAAATAAGGTAAGCTTTTTATGCTTGTTATTTTACCTCTTAATTTTAATCTAACATAAAATATAAGGGCTTTGATATGATTCAGCCATTAATTTTACAGTGTATGCAAGGAACAAATCATTTAGAACACTGGAAAATTAAATTAAATCTGATTACCATCTTCTTGTCATGTCTTTGGCATCACTGTTATGTAATCGAGGTGTTGTTTCCTCCTTACCCATGGTATGAATGGGGAGAATGTTATAGACCTTATACTACCAAATTTTCTATGGCACGTCACCAGGGCAGTATAAAATAACTTTGCCATCAGGAATTGGGAGACGTGAACAGAGCTGGCCCCTCTCCATGTCCCAGCTGAGGGGAGGTGCCCGTGCTGTCCTTATGAAGCTCCATGTGCACATTGGTTTTCATCCCTGCCCTCAGAAGGGATGTGAAAGAGCTAAGCCTAAGCCTCTGATGGCCAACCGTTTGGGTGCTAGGCAGAAATCCCCATCCAGTCTAAATTAAACCACGCCTGAAACCAATAGAAAAAATGTGTAGTGTGTATTTTGAAGACAATTCAGGACAGTAAAACAATGGACCAGATATACAGAGAGCTCTTGGAGGCACCATAATCAGTAGGAACCAACAATATTTACCTTGAGCCAGGCCACATTCAGACATTAGCTCTTATTTACAAATATTTAAATATAACCTAAAATGTGTTCTGTTACATATATAAAAAGGAAAAACAAACTATACAACTCAGAGGAGTGTCTGTTTTAACAAATAACTGCAGTGAAACCACTGGTGGTGTTCAAGTTTTTATCACCCCTTCCAGAAAATCCTTCTCCACCATCTCTTCTATTTTTTGCCTGGCTTTGCTGGAAAATGCTTTGTGGTTCTCCATTTTCATGTCCTTATTAGGGAAGGTGTTTGAATAGAGGATGGGGCTCCCTGAGTGTCCTCCACACCGGCTTGTGACTTTGCTATTGAAGACCTGGCTGAGGACATTGAAGAACGGCAACAGCTGTTCCATGCTGCGCACGGTGCAGACGGTAAGCAGCAGGTGGCCGGGCTCCCAGCCCAGTGCTCTCCCTGAAGAGTCTTCCTCTGGGTTCTTCTGTGGAGAACAGAGTCATTGGTGTATTGTGTTAGAAATAGCAGACGGACATAAATACCAGAAACCAGTTAAGAAATGAACACCAGTGATGTTAAGTCTGCATTCAGCTGTGATTAAAACCCTTGTTTCTTTTGGTACTAGGAATTGATCTCTGCACCTTGCACTTGTCAGGCAGGCGTTGTGTCACTGAGCTATACCCCTGGCCCCAAACCCTGGTTTTTAAGGCCTTTCAGTGCTCTTGGCTAATTTTCTATGTAGGAGTCTAACCTGCCTTGTGTAACAATAATTTCCAGCCGTAATGCACAGGTAAGTTTAATTAGCAGAATTTATTTCAGTGATAAGGAGTCAAATAGAAAGCTCCTTGATTTCTGGACTTCCACTAATAAAACCAAGGACTAGGTCACAAATGGTTGTTGAAGCAATTAGGAAAGCATAGTGAGCTAAATGGCCTGAACTTGCCATAAGATGATAGCAGGGTCCAAAAGTGGATGAGTACAATACTGTCAGTGTTGTACCACAGAGAAGAGAACGGACGCCCAGGAGGCACTGCTGTTGTCTTTTTGGCTGTGCTAAGCAGGCTCGACTTGGAGCCACAGGAACCAGGTCAGTGTCTGGCTGTGCCTATTACTGTGTTGCATCCTTAGAGAGGGCATAAAAGTTCCTTGGGGATCAAATGGGAAAAGCCACCTAGTGGCAGTAGGAGAGACAAATGAGAATGTGTTTTGCAAACTGTCAACTAAATACAAATAATTTGTTTGTGCTCAGTTCATATGAGAATAGTGGTGCATACCTGTCATCTCAGCACTATGAAAGCTGAGGCAGGAGGACTGAGTTCTGGCTCAGCCTGAGCTGCACAGCAAGTTCAAAGCTAGCATGGACTACACTGTAAGACTTTGTCTCAGAGGAAAAATACCAGCTGAATTACACAGCCATATGTATCGGTCTTTTTAGAGAAAGATGTAGATGCTTGTACGTGAATAAAATCACATAAAACAACACAGTTAAAGAATGTAAACAATGAATTATATAGAGAAAAAGGAAAAAATCATGATTCATTGAGACTTAGGAGAACTACTTGATTCACAAATGGAGTTTCTCTCCTAAGATCTGATGTTGCTGAGAAATTTCTACTGTTCACCTAATATTTTAATACCACCTATGTCCTTGTGGAGAAAGCACCAAAGTTTTGTGGTCTCAAGGCTAGTCTGTCTGCATTTGTGTGTGATGCTAGCAGTCAAAGAGCATGAAGGGCCGGGGAGATGGCTCAGTAGAACAAGTGCTTCCTTGGCAAGCACAAGGGCCTGAGTTCAATTCCTGGTTCCACCAAAAAAAAAAAAAAAAAAAAAGGCATGCACTCGACCACTAAGTGATGGCCCCAGCATTGTCTGCTTATTGTAAAGCCAAATGTTAATACAGATTTAAAAGAGACTTTGTAAGAACACAGGAAAAGGTCATCTAGTTCTTTATCTCTAGCTCCCCTAAGGCCCCCCAAAGGACAAAAACTCAACTGTCAGTTTTCTTACTAATTATTTAAACTCTGACCTAGATGGTAGTATAATAGAAGTATCACGTATTCTCTTAATTATGACGCTGCCCCTTGAGTGTCTCTCAGGTCAGCGGCTGCCAGTACTGGCTGAGCACACTAGGTCTGTTCTCTGAAATCAAACTACAATATCACTATCTAGACCAAAGGGTATAGAGATGAATTTACCTCTGAAGGGGAAGCAGTAGTGGACTGCACCCTCTGTACACTTATTTATAAATGTAAGACAACCATGGCTTGACTTTTCATTTGTATTACCTATCAAGAGGTGCTTTAAGACAGGGATTTTATTTATTTTTGTAAGCTCTTGACAAGAACAGTTTCCATGATTATACTATTTTATTTTTATTTAATCTTGTATCTTTATTTTATTCAGTACACGATCTCGCTGTGCAGCTCAGACTCCTAGAGATCCTTTTTTCTCAGCCTCCTCAGCATTGGGATTACAGGCATGTGCCACCACGCCTGGTTTTGGTGGCTGGCACAGCATGCAGGTTCCAGTGATTGAACCCGGATCTTTGTGCTTGCCAGGCAGGCACTCAGATTGCTGAGCTATCTCCTCAGCCTGATTATACTATTCTTTATCAGAATTATACCTAATCTTCCCCGTTAAAGTCAAATATTCCCATACAGAATTCCTCCTCTGACTTCATAGCCTACACATGGAACAGGACTTCCTTCCTGTTTACCTCTCTTGAATCTGATGAAATCCAGACCTGGATTTTATGTTTCATTATTGGGTCCAGATGTGGCAGCTTTTGCTGCTGCATCACAAGCATCAAACAGCCACCCTCACCTGATGTTTGGCCATCTCCAATCCCTCCACAATCACTGTCTTAAAGTCCTCCTCGTCCTGTGGAAGGAAAGAGAACTCATAGCCTTTGTATCATTGAAAACTGCTTGGCCTTGAAGACCTTGTTTAAAGACTGCGTAGGAAGATGCTTCCCCATCAAAGTACACTAGTTGTGTTACTGTGTGGGATGGGTTCTGGGAAACACCTGCATATGCTTTAGATAAGAGAGGGCTTAAAAATCCCTTCTATTTTTGAGATCCTGGAGGAATGAGGCATGTGTGTAGGGTCACATGTGTTTATGCTATTTCTGGGTTTCTCATGATTACTTCTCCAAACTCTGTGATATCAAAGAAACCATGTGTATTCCTAAACTAAATCCAGCTTTCATGCACTACATCTTTGTCCTTTATTTAGCTCCTAAAGAAGCACCTGGGATTATAGACCAAGTTCTTTGGTCCTTTAAGAAAAACCTTTGTAATCACATTCTTCCATTTCAGTATATAGTATGTTGGATTCAGTTTAGGAACTGCTTCCTGATTAGGAAAAACTTCTGCTCACACAACACAGACACTACAAACCAAACCTCGCAAAATAACTTACATCATCCCAAAACTGTAGTTTTAAAAAATTTTAATGCAAAAAGTGATGAAAGATTAATAACAAAGGCCCAGTAATGAGCGTGCCAGTTTCGTTACTCTTTTGTTCTTGGCAAAAGTATGCAATAAATTAACCCGATAAGAAATGATGTATTATAAATGTAGACTTCTGTTTGCAAACAGTTCACTTAGCAAGCAGAAGTCTTGGGCAGTTGTGCTTTCTTCATGAGCTGCGCACGTGGTGGCGAGCACCCTGTAGCCATGGCCACTCTCTGATGCCAGTGTGGCGGCCCTCTCCAGAACCATGCAGTGAACTAAGCTCCTGAACTGGGGCACCACCACGCATTTCACAACTTTATCTTCCTGCACTTTGCTTATTTATGATATATGTTTTAAGTACATTTTCACCTTTATGCCTGAAGAGTATCTCCTAAATAGAAGCTCTAAATTTCTTTGAATCTCTTCAACTACCTTTTTAGTAGGTAAAAGGGCTTTATAAACTGCAGGATTTGGGGAGGAGGGCTTTGAAAATTATTAAAATGGGACACATTTCCAACAGTGGAAACTATAGAAAATACACATTAAGGTCAAGTGTTGTTCGATGAGCCACTTCAGACTTCTATGGGTATACTGGTCAGGATAAGGAATAGTTGAGGTTATGAGCAAAAAAGAATATAATGAGTTTTTAGCACGTATATTTTACTTCACATACAAATGGATTGCTAATGATTTGTTTAATCAGGGTTAGCTGATTCAATTCTGATTAAATGATCCTATCAGTTTATTAAAATTTAAAATGTATAATCTCTTTAATCACTGTATTTCTTGTTGAAATATCTGATATTTTACAATTCCTTGTAGAATTGCATTTTTCTCAGTTAACTCACATCTGTTTTTCATCAGGGCATTCAGAGGAATATTGTGGATGTATTAAATTCTTAAGGTTTGACATAAAAACCTTCTAGGACTACATTGCTAAGTCTTACCTGATTAACTGTGAGGTTTTTACTTTGAGAAGAACATATTTTAAGGTGTTATTAGCATACAAAAGACCTTAAAAAATGACTACTGGGCTGGGATTTAAGAGTTTGCCTAGCATATATAAGACCTTGGTATCAGTCTTCAGGGCTGAAAATCAAATGTTTAGTTTTTATTTATTGAGACGGGTGAGATCTTGCTAAATTGGCCAGTTTGGCCTCAGACTTGCAGTTGTTTCCACCTTCTCCATAGCTGGGGTGACAGGCATATGCCAATATACCTGGCTATATTTTTTTAATGTTCACAAATATTAGGTTTATATCAGTTCTGAAAGGTAGGGGCTTGTTTGCAAAATAGCTCAATTTGACAACAACCTCAGTGTCCCCGCAGCTGTTTAATAGCTGCTTGACCAATGTGAGTTACTTCATGTATACAGCAGGGCGATCCCTGACTTAATGCCATTCTAGCAGCAGCGTCTCACAGGAGCACATGAGAGGCCTGCTTTGCCAGATGCATGTGAATCTGACAGGAGCATTCTCCCAGAATGGAATTCAGTTGTAAGGCAGTGATTTACTGTGATCACATAATCTAACAATACAAAGGTAAAATGCAACATGCAGGTAATAAAACCAAATTTAAAAAAAAGATGAATACCTTTGCCCTTTTCCGGAGAAGTTTTGCTAGTCGTACCACATAAGGTTTAAATTCTCGTTGATGTATGCCCTGCCTCCTGACTTCCAAGCCTGAGTCATCCGAGGCTTCTGGAATAAAGGCCCACCGGTACCTACGTGTGGAAGAGGTCACAGCAGTAAGATGCCTTTGTGCTGTGTGGAGCTACATAATGTGACACGTCACTGTATAACCTAGGAAGGGTGCAGATGCCACCGTGGCCTGACACCTTAGGTAGCTTTTTCATCTCTGAATTCTTTGCTTCATCAGTAAAAGTAGCATTAAGTACTGCCCAGGGGCTGCAAGGGATCATGATATGTAAACTTGGAAGTGCTAATTATTATTTTTCAACAAGCACAGAGCAAATAACTATTCCATTCCTTATTAGTTATCAGGCAAAAACATCTTAAAAGTGTAGTTTACTGTCTCTGTACTACCGCAGACTGATACCTAATTTTCTAACATAATTGACTAAATGTTCCTGAAAAACAGTAGGTTCAGGACTGAAAATTTAAATATTTAAATAGGACTTCTGCCACACCTCCTTTATATTTTTATTTGTATTTTCTCAAGTAAAATATTTCACTGTGGAAAATTTTCAAATAATATAAAGGAGATACCAGAGAAAAGTTATCTCTCAGTGACCATAAACCCGTTAGTTTCTTGTACTTCTGTGGAAATAGTTTATGCATGAAAGAGCATATACACAGGGGAACCTTTTTCCCCCACTCCCCTTTAGGAAAAGTAAATATTATTCCTGTTTGTTCTGACCTAATTATGTATCTTGGAGGTCATTCCATATCAGCTAAACCCATTTTTCTAAAGCGACATGGTATTCCACCGATTTAACAAAGTCTCCCAGATTGTTCTAATTGTTGCTGCAAAAACAAGTACCATATAGTACAAGCTACAGATATGAAAAGTTTTTATGCATATCTGTAAGTATGTTAGGATAAATCCTTAGATGTAGCAGAACTGTTAAAGTACATTTACATTTTTAGCAAATATAACCCCCTGGAGAAGTGAATAACATCAATGTATACTTCCAACAAAAGCGATTCTGTTAAGAGTAAAGGCAAAGCAGTTTTTAGGTCCTTACCATTCTGATGGTTATCTATGTAGTTTCTTGGGGGCATGTACTGGGAATTGAACTCAAGACCTCGTGCCTGACAGGCAGGTGCTACACTGCTGGGCTGGGCTATATCCCCAGCCCCTATAATTTTCACTGAAGTTTCTCATATGATTATAGCTTAGCACTATATTTTTTTTTACGCATTTGGTACAGGGGCTCACTGCATAGATAGGATTCATAGTGATCCTCCTGTTTTCAGCTTCCCAAGGGCTGGGATTACAGGCGTGCCCCACCACACCGAGTGTCAATCACCATCTCATCGTGCCCGGGGGGCAGGATCGGTGAGGCCGGCCAGAGATGGAACCCCGGCCCCTGCGCTCTGCCTAAGCAGTCGCTTTAGTCTGCTGAGCTATCAGGCCAGCCC
This sequence comes from Ctenomys sociabilis, assembly GCA_004027165.1. Classification (NCBI taxonomy): domain Eukaryota; kingdom Metazoa; phylum Chordata; class Mammalia; order Rodentia; family Ctenomyidae; genus Ctenomys; species Ctenomys sociabilis. Next base: position 29,158 of record PVKA01001637.1, on the reverse strand, counting down.
AGCTTAGCATTTTTTCTGTTAGTAGCCATTCTTTTTCTTCTAGTGCTGACGCTGTGTGATAATAAGCAGGCTGCCTGCCACTGAGCCATGCATGCCAGCCTGTTTTGTAGTGACAGTATCTTGGCAAGTTAAGATAAATTAACTCTGGTCCTTATGGGAGACAAGTCAGTAGCATACACAGCTATTAGAGTGCATTTTAAGGCATGGAAAGGCACAGTTTCTATCTCTTTCCTGATTGTAAGCTTCCTGGCTAATTTTGGCTACTTTGTCACAGTTCTTATTCTTGATAAAGTTTTCTAAACTTTTCTAGGACTTAAATTTGACACATACTCAACTATTGAAATTCATGAAGAAGTAGAGATGAGAATTAATCTAAACATTTCTACTTTTTACCATTACATTTAATGAAAAGTAAGCAAATCTTGAAGATTTAAGCATGTCCAAATAAAAAGCTTGCGTTACCTTCTAACACTATGCTATAGTGTAACAGCATTTCACACTGTATAAATGTTTGATTTTGGGCACAGATTCTCAAGCTGTTTTAGCTACATTTTTATTAGAATGTTATGATTTGCCTATTTCAAGATTTAGATATGGAAGCCATACTTGCATACTTTACAAGTATTTAAGCATTACAACTATGGCATAACAGGCATTTACTTACCAGTTTTCTCCCTACTCCTTTCAGCTGAGTTCACTATCAGATGAAGCAGCCCTGTGCATCTCTAGTCCTTTTCTGCAGTGTTCAGCCAGGAACCGAGTCCTTTGCCAGCCCCTTCTCTCAACATCCTGCCTCTCTGCATCTCACACATTGCCTGCTTGACCTTAACATGTGTACTTTCTTCCCAGCCCTCACTCAGCACCTCACTTTCAAAACTACTCCCAGGGCTTGCTCTAAGCCAAGAACCTGGGTGAGGTCTCTGGTGCTGTTACTGTGACGTCACGTACAGCATGTGCTCAGCTGTGAGACTGCTTCACTGGGCTTGAAGGCTGTGGTCCTGTTCCCCTCATGCTCCCCTCTGCATGGTACTCAATTCGTTGATTCAAGCCCTGCTAACATAGCTGCACCAGCCATTCACCTCCAGTAAATGTGTTCTCCTATCCTTTGCCGAAAGAAGTACTAAAAATACTTCAACCATCAATTTTTAGTGACAGATGTTAGTAATCAAGATAGATGTTATTTTCAAATCTACCTTAATGGGTTTTCAGTGCTTTTACTTACATCTGAAATTGAGGGAGATTTTCAGAGGGCAGCGCTAGAGCCAAATCCAAAAATTTGCAAGCGGAGAGATAAAGGTTTAACCACCGCTGGCTGTTATATGATGTGGAAAAGCCATTGCCTCCTGTGTAGGTGGTTTCCAGACCAGCTACAGAGGGGCCTGAGGTCCTGTAAAAGAAGAGATGACAATGTTATTGGCTGGACCCATTCGCTTCATGAGGAATTCCTGGGACATCTGAAATACCAGTCATTCTGATTAAGCATACTAATAATTTTTGCTAAACTATTGATCATGGTACTTAATTTTGCTGTGTCAAAAAATTCATGCTTCTCTGTAATTTTAAGAATGTAAAAGTAACATACTCAGTATATATACAAATAACCAGTGTAACTCATAAATCTTATACTCTTCAGTTTCTTTTTTGCAAGGCAAATATTAAAGGAACTTCTCAATTTGTATATTTAGACAAAACTTCATGTATGAATTAGATTTATTCATAAATAAATTGCCCCATGAAAAATAAAGTAGATCAATATAGTTCAAACACAAAAAATAACATTGTAGGAACATTACATTTAGAACATTCTAGATCTGGGTACCCTGATGGCCCATACCTCTTGTACTTCACAAGGGACCAGACAGTGACTGTCTCAGTATGGCTCCTGTTGCTAAAATATGACTGTGCTGGACTATATTTGTGTCTAAGGTCTGAAGGCCATAACTGCTAATATTTTAATCCAGTCTCAGGACTAACTGAAATTACATCATATCCAAACATAATCAATTAAACCATTGGACCAATCATATAAGATATTCAGACAAAATAGTATGCACACTCTCCTAGCTGTTGAGGAAAATTCTGGATAACTTCAGGAGATTAAGAACTGCTAAGAATGTAATGAAAGAAATTGCGTATTACCGTGAAATATCTTCATCAGCAGTGAGCTCCTGCTCCATCAATAAAAATACCTGTACCTAAAGAACATTAAAGGAATGTTAAAAGTAGTATCATATTAATGGATATATAATCATTTCACATCATCTTTAGGCTATGTTTTTTTATTAATACAAAAGCATTTTAGAATATACAGGATTTTGCAGTAACTTTCCTCACTGAACATTTAGCAGCACAGAGCCTTGCTAATCATTTGGTAGAGTCCCATGAGATAAAGGCAGACTATAGTGATGGGATAGTCACAGTTACTAAAAAGCAAGAAAAATGAAGTAGACCCTTAAAAAAAATTTTTTTTTATTCATTTATTTATTTGGTACAGAGTCTCACTATGCAGCTTGGCCTCCTAGTGATCCTCCTGTCTCAGCTTCCCCAGTGCCAGGATTACAGGTGTGCGCCACCATGCCCAATTTTGAGTCAGGCATGGCGTGTGGTACCAGGGATTGAACCCAGGTTCTGGCGCTTGCAAGGCAGTTGCTGAGACCATCTCGCTGTCTCCTCAGCCCAATGCCGACTGCTTTGTGAGGAGATTATAAAGTCCAATTTCAGAGAGACGGATTCCTTTCCCTTTCTCTCCTTTCATTCCTTGCTGAATCCCCAGTGGTTCCTGTGGGGTGAGGCTGAGGATGGTGCAGACAGGAAGGCACAGAAAGTGCATGTGGACCTGGGAAAACTCCACAGATCCAGAGTTCAGAAATCTTCCTCCGTGGCTCTAAAACAAGTTTAACTGGTAAGATGCTTCACTTCAACAGTGAATAGATGCCTTGGCCAGTGTTATAGGTTACATGGGAAATGTCCCCTACAGGTCTTAGGCACTGGAGGGAGGCTGGGAAAGTGACTGGGTCCTGCGGTGCCACTGCTGGCTTGCTGGGAGGAGGTGGGCGTTCTGGGCTGGAGGTGGGTCCTTGGGGCAGGGCCTGCATCCTGCCCTCCTGACAGTAGTTGCTGTCTGCTGGACCTCCAGCCAGGCCTTTCTGCCTTGGGGCTGGGCAGCCATGGAAAGACAACAGGAGCAGAAAGAAACTGCTCCTTTGCAAGGCAAGGGTATAGTGCTGTGTTGCAGCAGGGAAAGTGCCCCAGCCATCCAGTCCCTCAAATCCAGCTCCCCTATTGCTATCACTACAGGAACTGCTCACAGCTAGGAGTGCAGCTGAACACCAAGTTGCACCTGCTGCATTGCTTCATGCATAGCTGCCCATGTGCGGTGCATAATTGAAAATTTACGTCCTAACTGTAAGGAGATGGAGTCTGACTCATATACCTTTTGAACTATAAAAGTTCTTAGTACATATACTGAAGTTAGTCTCTTGCAAAATGAGTTTTAGCTAATAAACATGGAAACCAATCACGGTGTTACAGAGTTTAGGTTGTAACCTGACAATTAAAGTTGACTCACGAGTTCGGTGATCATGGTGGGCCAGAGTGAGGTAAGATGTTGTGGAGACATTCTTAAAAGTAATACTCTGAAAAACAGGAACACTTGAGAATGAAGAGTTGGCACCTGGGGCAAACGGAGACTTTCAACCAATCTCTCTGCAAGAAATGCAGTATATTTTCATTGCTGAAGTAGTCTGTCTCATCATACAGTAGTTTTGATCTAGTACAGTAATTCTAAAGCTATCTGGAGTAAAGGTCCACCTTTAAAAAATTCCAATCTGTTGGAGACTTATATAGCCATAAAAATAAATTATATGAAAATCACAAATACTTATCATTTTCTTATTAGATTCACTGGATGCTAGCAAATGTGAAATATTTAAATGTCTGTATTTATCATGGATAGGAGAAAGAATGGACACTGGTCCATGGGCCACACTTTGAGTCTGCACATTATATTCCTGAAATCAGGTACATTACAGGGGGTAAAAGGGGGACTCACATTCTGGGAGAAAAATCTCATGAGACGAGGCTACTGTTGCGTTAGCAGGTTCCTGATGCTGGTGGCTGCACAGTATAGGGACTGCACAGAAATGTTCTTTTCTATCAGTGCCTGTTCTCAGTATATTCATTGTGGGGAGCTGGTATATGTATGTAACACATCTAAATTGTTTTTTATTCCTTTCCTCTCCCTGCTTGCTCCATCTCTAGGTTAAAGTTCATCCGTACTATAAAGTGATTTGGTCATACAGGAGTGCACTGTATTCTTCTGGATACAGGAAGTCACTAACCCTACTTAACGAAGATCAGAAACCTTATACATCCCCCACATACTCTAATTGCACCCTCCAAATGCTTCTAACCACAGTGTAGGAGCTCCGCCTATGTGTATCCTCTCCTAGGGCTTCATTAACTTCTTGTCCAGAATGAAAGCACTACTGTGTCTGTCCACAGTGAAATAGTCATGTCGCCCTCTAACATGAATTCCCTGAGAACTGTGAACCAAGCAACAGATCAGAGATCATATTCAGGTGAATCCTACAAATTCAATGCTGGTTTTTTTTTTTTAGATGCTGGAGATAAGTTTTGTGGTTTCAGTAGGAAAATTTCTGATTAATGCACATGGTATGTTTCACACCAAATTACAACTTAAGGGAAACTTTTGTTAAGAAAATCCCTGTAGTTCAAGAAGGTAGAATAAAATAAGTACTTTTAACTCTTTACCTTGTATATCAGGTAGGTATTTCTGGTATTGATCAATTTCACTGCTAAAAATGGCAAAGGCTAATCTTTTGAGAAGCATGGCTCTCTGTTCCAGCTCCACATCTCTGTTTGCAAAGAGATTCAGTGAACTGCTTTGAGCCACAGCAACTCGGGCTAAAGAAAAGACGTAAGAGAGATGATGACACACACAGTCAGTCATCTGTAAGAAGATTTTTCTGTTACTTGTTTTTAAAAGTGGGTAGATGTCCAGGGACACTAGAGAGTGAGAAGAACATGGGGAAGAGGACACAGGACCACTCTGGCACAGGAGAGCAGCAAACAGATACAGCACACACATGCCAGGAGGCCAGGAGTGGGGACTGTACTGCAGGGACAGGAATGCTGACAACTGCGGTGGTAGATGAAAGTATTGGTGCTGTTTTAAGAAACTTCCATACTTCATGCTGTCTGCTTAGATCCTTTGCCTCACTTTGCAGTATGGCTTGAACATGGTCCAGCCTAGCCTCCCTCCTCCCTCCTCCCCGCTGTACAGAGCCAGGCCGTCTTATTTGCTGTCACATTGATTTATCATGTTTGCTGCCACCCAGGACCTTTGAGTTGTTTGTTCCCTATTCTGAGACTTTCTCGCCCTGAGCATCTCATCGTTCTATCTTTAGTATCACACCAAATATGAACTCTTCAGCTGTTTCAAAAACATCTGTATCACACACAGCCCCACTTCTTTTATAATTTTTTATTCTCTAAAACCATTTATTTGACTAAAGTGGACATTATGTTTAGCCCACTGTTGTCTTTTAATGAACATTTGTTGAATTTGAAACTTGAAAAAAAATTTATGAAGATAAGCAAAAGTAATAATGCCTTTATCCATAAGAGAACACTAGCTTGGGCTATAGAATGTATATATTGTTTATTGGGGCATGGTGATTTATGTGTGAAATCCCAGTGCACTCAGAGCTGAGACAGGACTGCAAGTTCAGCCTTCCCTGGGCAAGAACTTTTCTCAAAATAAAAAATAAAAAGGGCTGGGGATATAGTTCAATGTAAAAGCCCTGGATTTAATCTCAGTACTGCAAAAAATCAAACCAAACCAAACCAACCACACAACACAAAATCCTGTAGATGGCAGACAGTTTCATTGCTATTTCAGTTAGTTTAGTAACTTTCAAATTGTTTTAAAAAAATAAATACTGTTTTTCCTCCAGAAGATTAAAGGGAGCCCTAATGCAGAGTCATTGAGACGAAGGAAAAAGGGATGGAGAGGGCAGTTCTGACCTTGGTCCCTTCTTTCCTTCAGAGGATAAAATACAAGAGCCACAGAGCTTTAGGGTCTGGTCTCACAGGTTGGATCCAACTGTCTGCCTTTGCAACCGTCATTCAACAATTATTTAGTGAGGCCTACTCCACGCAAGCTACAGCACTATGCTGTATTCTGAGAAATGGTCCCTTCCTTCCCCCCAAAAGATAGTTTTGCCTATTGTTTATTACCAAGTTGTCAGTGTAAGTTTTAATATTATATTCCCACAGCACACTGTGCACATCTTGATAGCTCAGTAGTTTCCTAAAGAACAAAGTAGTAAGAATGAATCACACACAGAAAAGTCTTTGCCTGCACTGTCATCCCACAGTACTCACTCATCAAATCTCTAAATGTTGTCTTATCATGGGTCATCAGATTATCCATTATAGCTCTCCAACTGTAAAAGAAAAGCATTATAAATATGTAACTTTGCTCCTGTTACTTGCTGCAACAGGGTGGGATAGTAGTTGACTACAGTTCTCTGTGAGCTTTAAGAGTTACAGTCTTCTTCTGCGACAGTGAGCAGGACAACTTACTGGTTAACACAGGAGGCATCCATCTGAAAGAAGCTGGGGTCCATAAAGAGGTCAAAGGCTTCTTTCTTCCAAGCTCTTCGTGTGTACTGATACCCACTGAGGCTGCTGAGGAGCTGGACACAGGCTCGGTAACTAGGGGCATTATGTGCACTGTGAAGAAGAAAACTGGAGTGTCATCTCACTGCATTAGATGAGCATCACATTCACCTCAGACAGTGCATGGCATGAGGACGTAAACTAGCACGGTTACAATACTAATTAGGGCTTACTTCCAAAGACAGCAGTGAGGAAACAATTTGTTTCTAACAGGCTATGAATTAACTTAAATCTCTTTAGACTATAAACAACTTGTATCCAAAAGGCTATAAATTAATGTAAATCTCTTTAAGTCATAACAGTACCTGTGATTTCGGAGGTAGGGCACAACATAATGCATAATGTTTACAAGTAAAGGAATAACGCGCTCCTTTTCATCGCTGTAGAAAACCATATCCAAAAGATGAGCCAGAATCTAAAACGTGAGAAAGGAAGAGGAATAATCAACAAGTAGAAACTGACAGCACTGAGAAGTACTCCTGCTCAGTTTGTAAGAAAACTTAACTACCTTAAAAATGAGAATTTCAACTGAAATCTCTTTAAATCATTTTTATATTAATGATTTCTGCCACAATCTATTTTTTGTCCATTATAGCTAGAGTAGAAGATTTTGTTATTTCCAATAGAGATAGGTAAGTATAAAAAAAAAGTTACAGAATCTTCTAATGTCACAGTGAGTAAAGAGTGGATTTAGATTATAGAATCAGTGTTCTTTTCCCACTGAGGTGAAAAGGAGGCTTGGGAAACCCCAGATGTACAGCTCAAGTTCCAATTCTGCCTATAGCTGTCCAGCCCTAGTAACTGTGCTCTAACTTTGGAAGACTCTATCCAAATCTATGAAGGGGAAACAAAAGCTGCCAATATGTAGCTGTGTAACGGTATGAGAAACAGCCTGGCAGAGAATGTATATGAAGATATTGCTAACTTGTAAACACCTTCACAGTAAAAACATCACTATACAACATCCTTCCTTATAATGGAATACAAAAATGGCTTTATTTCTTAAATTTTTTTTTTGAAAAATAGTGTTCAGGGAGAATAGTGTATTAGTATCTGAAGTTATTATCACTAATGTCAAACAAAATACAAAGCCAGAGCTTTACATTTGTTAATTGTATGTAATGACTTCTAGAAACAGAATAATTTTTCAAATTAAAACTTCTCTATAACAATACTTTGCTGGGGTTGGGGAGATAGCTCAGCAGTCTGAGCACCTGCCTGGCAAGTGCAAGGACCTGGGTACCATCCCTGGCACCACATGCCCAGCTGATCCTGATCCTTTTTGGTGCCGAGCTTGCCACCAAAACCTGGTATAATAGTGCACTCCTGTAATCCCAGTGCTGGGGATGCTGGAGCAAGAGGATCGCTACGAGTCTGAGCTGGGTAGTGAGTCCCTGTACCAAATACATAAAATTTAAAAAAGAATACTGTGCTTATATTTTGCTATCAAACTTACAAGTTCTTGTTAAATAAAACCTTGACAGTGCTTACCTCAGAAAGCAACGTCAGTGCATGGACACTGTATACAGAGGGGGTTATGTTTGAGGTTTCCATGGCAGGAGATAACATATCTAAAGATGAGAAAAGAGAGGTAAAGTAAACATACTGCTATTTTCCCATTCAAAAAAAAAAAAGTTATTTGCTAATAATGAGAAAAGGAATTAATTTATGGTACTCATAGTACTAAGAGAGATGATTTATTTTACAGAAAACAAACTCAATGCCTGACAGAAATACCTTCAACATCAGATTCCAAAATGATCCCATCTACTTTTATTTTTGGAGAAGGCTTAACTTCTAGATTTCGTCTCAGCCATGTTGTTTGCTCCAGAGAAGAACCAGCAATGGCACCAATAGCATCCACTATTTTATGAGTCACATCCTAAAGACACAAGGAGAAGCCACTGCATAGTACAAGTGCACATTCCCACATGCATAAGGATTAACTTTTAGTTTTCATTTTCTGACACTAGATATTCTACAAGAGACCTCTTATTTTTATAGAATGTCAGGAGTTGGGAGAACTTCATAGATTATCTTTTATGGCCCTCTTACATTCAAGTTAATGACAAGGCGAAACAGTTTGGCATGCCTTACCTGAAGGTCTCTTTGGTCTTTTTTATTTTCCAGACTAGGGTTTTTCATAATAAACTCATTCAGAACCCTAAGAAGAGCACCAAAATAAAAATGCAGAAACAAAATCTGTTAGTCTAAGGAAAATGACCCAATCTAGTTTCTCACAATAAGTGGCTCTATGGTCTCAATTTCTGTTTTCAGTATTGAATATACATTCATATTTCATGACCCAACTGATATACCTAAACATGCATGAAAATATACAATGATAACACCAATACTTGCAAGTTTTTAATGTATGTAAAAATGTTCAGTCTTCATTTTAATGCTGTCATATGGAGAAGATGAAACAATACAACCTTATAGCAAAAAAGCAACAAATCAGTACAGATTCAATTTTTAATCAAATTAACCAGGATTATCTGGTGATTCAAGGAAAAACACATACAGGTGCTCCCTCAGAGTCCCTTATGACTCTGAGCCAGACAGGCATATAGTGTTCTTGTTTGCCAGACTGGAAAATACCCTGGGAGAGGTCCGTTCATGGAGTGGGTGGGGATCTGCACATGGTGGCTTATGTCTGTGACCCCACACCTTGGGAGGCAGAGGTACCAGGATCTCAATCTTGAAAGTAAAGCCCTGCCTGGGCTGCTTAGCAAGACCCTGTTCTTACAGGGGGGAAAATAAAGAGTGAAGAATGTAACTCAAGAGAATAGTCTCGAGTTCATTTTTCAGGGATGCACGAGCAAAAGAAAGATAATTGCTCAAGATTAGAAACATGAGAAGTCTTTAAGGGGCTGTTGTATTTCCAGCATCTATGTTTCTCTCACTGAAAACCATGCACGTCTTCAGTTTAGGAAGAGCACAAACTTGCTTCCCATTTGGTTCACTTTATATCCAGTCTGATAACCTTGTGGTCCTTGCTGGCAATGAGTGAGGTCATCAGGCTAAGGTAATATAAGATAATTATATTATTATAATTCTCCCTTTATGCCTGAAACAGTCCTTTTTAAAATTAGTGTCATTTGAGGATCCTGTTGAAATACAGATTCTCACTCAGGTAGTCTGGGTAGAACCCGAAATTCTATGTTGCAGCAAGCTCGCAGGTTTTCAGTGCTGCTAGCAGGTGGAGCACACTTTGAGGAGCAAGGTCTTAGAGAAAACACATCCTTTTTATCACACTTATCCATGCCATTTTCTGTTCATCATCTCCTCAAAAGGACTCCAGAAGCCGGTACTACCAATGAGCACTCTTCTCTCTAGAAACTTCTATTATTGTGCACTTACATAGTACTTATTAATGGCCAGGTACTGTTCTACAAATTTAACAAATGTTAACTCAGTCCCCTTAACAACTTCAGAACAGAGGCACTACTGGCCTGTGACTTCATAGATGGAGAGGTTAAATGACCTCCCAGGTGCCACAGAGCAGTATGTAAGGGCCCTGACATCTGAACCAGGGAGAGTAGGGCTTCAGGGTTTTGCTGTAACATGTTGAGTCTTGCCTCACTATCCAAAGGGCAGCTTCTAAGCCACCTTTTCTTCCCTACCTTGTTATTTTTCTTTGTTGTCATGTCAAACAAAGCTTCTCCCCCTTACCCTTTGCCACTAACATGTAAAACCACCACCTCACAAGCTTCTCTCCTCAGTCACCAGTTGCCAGAGCAGCAGCAAACACGGTCTCTTACTGTTCCTAGTCCTTGTCAACCTCTCTAGAGCTACTTACTATGTCCTCTTTGCCAACCTGTTTCTGAAGCACTGACTCAACCTGGTGTTTTGCTGATTTTGTTACTTCCCTTTCTGCTGCTTTGCTGACTACTTTTCTTGTCTTGCTCTTTAAATCCCTTCACCTCTAGTCATACCCTCCCCATCTGAAAATGACTCTTAGGACTGGTGAGATAGGTCAGCAGACTAAGTGCCTGCTTAGGCAAGTTTAGGCAAGTGCAGGGACCACAGTTCAATCCCTGGCACCACATGCGATCCCAGGCACACCCCCACACATACATGCATGTACTGAGCCAGCCACAGAGTCAGGGCACACCTATAATCCCAGTGCTGGGAAGGCTAAAAGCAGGAGGATCAGGGCCAGAAAGATGACAGTGGACTAAGCACTTCCCTGGCAAGTGCGACGACCTGAGTTCAAACTCAGGTTCCGCAAAAAAAAAAAAAAAAAAAAAAAAGCAGTAGGATTAATGAGTCCAAGCTGCATAGTGAGACTGTGTAACAACCAAATGCATTAAAGAAAAAAAGAAATGACTCCTAGCTCAGTTTCTTTCCTCTCCAGCCTATACCTCCTATAGATTTGCATGAGCCGTGTCCCTCTTCAGCATGATTACTGTTGCCCACTGAGGCAAAATTCTTAAAGCCCAGGTCCTCCCCTAACACCCATCTCCCTCTTCATCTACCCTTATTTCCCACCATTCTCTTCCTTGTGTCTGAACCTATCACCTTCCTGCCTGTCTTTATACAGACCTGCTTCTACCACATCTATTCCCTTAACAACTATTTATTAAGAACCCACCATGAACCCATACCTGTGAACAAAAAACAGGTATTGTTAAGTGACTGCCTGGCAAGCACAAGGTCCCAAGTTCAATCCCCAGTACCACAAAAAAACAAAAAAGACATTATTATGACACAACACTTGCTGATAAGTAAAAGTGATAGGCATCTGTCAAATCATACAGTTTTAACATAGATCAGGAACTCCAAGACATGAAGGTACTTTTTCCAAGCCTGTCCATGTTTGGCATCCAGTTCAATTGCTCCACTGCTAGGCAACAGCCCTTGGGTGTGCCACTCATCCTCTCAGACTCCTTCACCCCATACCCTGCCATGCCAGGATACTGTGTAACAGCTCCACTTCAGCATTTCAGTACACCTACATCTTAGATATGAATAGCTACACTGTTTTTTAGAGAGAAAAACTAAGGCCTGCTTTGACAAGCCTTATATAGCTGGTTTCGATTAGTAGATCACATGGTCACCCAAAACACTCTTATTCAGCAGTATGCTTTCATTCAGAACTGTGTGCCACTGAACCAGGGCCTTGCACATGCTAAGTCAGCACTCTACCACTGGAGCAACATCTCCAGCCCTTCAAAATAACATTTTTCAGTGAAGTGACTTACCCAAGTATAAGAAACTGTCCAGGGGCTGGAAGATTCAGTTGAATAGAGTCTTTTAAAAGTATCAGCAGTGATGCCCAGCTATCTACTAAGCTGGGCACTGGAATTCTGCAAGATAAACATCATACAGGGCCATGACATACTTTTTCTTTATATCATCCTAAAGATTCTTGCAGGTTTTTTATTATTTATTCTGAAGCATTCTTTTATCAACCACTGTAGGCAACCAGACAACAAGCCAGTGTGCTGGCCAAGTGCAAGCTCCAGGGAACAGCCCAAACAGCCAAGATTTGCATGTTTACTGGGTCATACACTATAGATGATAGGAGGCAGGTGCATTTTGTACCACACCATTTGCTTGCTGTCCTAAGTGAATAAAAGGTCCAAATGCTCAGGGCCCTCTGTCCTCTGGAAGAAGAGCCCCTGACCTCCTGCCTTCTAAACTATGTCTTTTCATCTTTCATTTTTGCTCCCTGAAATCCCCTTTGCCACCCCTGGGTCAGGGACAAACTCTTACGCTGGTTTCCTAGATGTGGTTGAATAAAACTGAAGGCTTTACATTTTTTGCTAATACATAAGAAGGTGACTAAGCACATTATAAAGAGTACAATGTCTTAATCTAGAAAGCCTGCCTTAGAAAGCTCAGAAGTAAAATAAAACTGCTAAAGTTCTTAGCTAGTTATTATCAAATACTCTCCATCCTGCCCTGTAAGTCTCCACCTCAGTCTAATCTGAATATCAATTTCCTACCTGAAAACAAATCAGTGATTTTTGTTTTACATAACTTTAACACTGCTCTATATTTAAATTCAGATTCTGGGCAATCTTCGCTCTAAGTTTCAATCAACTGGAGTATATGGGAAAAATCCGATTTTATAAATGGTAGTAATAAATCACAAACAGGTATCAAACTTGGTGATTAAAATGGAACTTCCTATAAGGGAGGATTAAGATTCAGTTTTGTAAGTAACACATTTATCAAAACTCAAATCCATTAACTTTTATTTAGAGGGCTACTAAATATAAAATGGAATACCAAACAAGAAGACATTTCATGTTATTTCTGATACCTTTCAGAAAATCCAGATTGGACTGCTGCATGCTCACTTATATCAAAATATTAATTCAGTGTCAGCAAGCATGAATTTAAAAGTAGGTTCAGTTTTTTATTGCATTCAAATGATTTTCTTATGATTCACTGCTTTAGCATCCAGGTATGGTCAGCATCTTTAGGTCTTTTGGCTTGAAGTAATTGTATAGGAGGGACATTAGGATATATGATTTTGATTAATATAGCCATAGACAGTGTTCCTTAGTTTACTGCATTTGTTTTTTTACTTTTAGGAAAATACACAAAAAATCTAACCCTTGCAATTTCTTGAAAGAATTCACATGCTTTTCCTCCTATATTTCTTGACCTTTATACATTGTGAATGAAGAAAAGAGATCTAGCAATCTTACCGTTGAATATAAGCATAGAAAAACTGAAGCATGCAGACCTCCAGAGAAAGATGTTTCTGTAAACAAAAGAAATAAATTTTATAGTGAAAAAATGCTGCCTTTGCTTTTTCACTGTTGTAAATACTCTATCTCATTACTAGTTTTTAATAAAAAATTAAAATCAAATACTAATTTATTATTTTAAAAAGCCCATGTAGCTCTCTTCTGCTTAAGAGAAAATTCATAATGTAAGAGCTATTTAAAAATTAAAAAGATGAAGTTTCACCTTCATGTCAAGTTTTCTGCCTTATGCATATCAAAAACTAACATTCCACCAATGACTCTGAAATGAAGATTCACTCTGTAAGCATCAAGGGGTGTGTGTGTGTGTGTGTGTGTCTGTGACTGAGGATTGAATCCTGGCTTTGTGCATACTAGGCAAACACTACACTTCTGAGTTATGGTCCAATACTCAGACCTATTTTTATTTATTTTTTAAGCAGCTTATTCCTGGTGCTATCAGAATTATGTCCAAATTTTATTAAATATGTATTTAAGACTATTTCACTATACATATATGATTAAATTATGGTTAGTCCAAATTGGTTCATTTTTTTCATTCATTAGATAATTTAATATTTATAAAATAGCTTCAATATATGTAAAGCAAGGGGCTAGGGAGATAGCTTAGTGGTCTAAATGCCTGTCCGGCAAGCAAAGGACCCAAGTTCGATCCTTGGTACTGCATGCCATGCCAGCCCTGGAGCCCCAGGCTGGCACTGTGCCAGCCACCAAAACTAGTCGTGGTGGTACAGCACTAGGGAGGCTGAGACAAGAGGATCACTACAGGTACGAGCTGTGTAGTGAGACTCTGTACCAAATAAATAAATAAAAGATTAAAACTGGCAATACTATAGAAATTTTTCATGTGTTTCTTCAAGTTACATAGTCAGATAAATAAGAAAACAGTGAAAGCATATAAAATTTATGCAGCACAACTAAATAGGTTCATGGACATAAGGAATTTTGTACCATACAATGAGGATCTATACATATTTTTCACATGGACATATATGTTCTTTAAAACTGACTTCATATTAGGGCACAAAACAAGACTCAACAGATTTCCAGGAATCATTATAATAATGACTACACTCTCTGATCGTGATAGAATTCGCTTAGGTATTTGGTTCATTCTTAATAGCTAAAAAATGTAGTCATTAAAGACAGTATGAAGGTAGCATGTAATAAACAGAATAAACCTCCCCTTGAAAGTGATATTGATGTCCACTAACATTAGATAATTTGTTCTTTTTTAACCCAACTACAATATTTCCTCAAAAGTTTCCCTCTTATTTCATAATGAAAAGTAGTGGGTCTAACACATTCACAACTTAGTAGCGGTACCATCTGATGCGGGAGCAGGACTGGTTGGTTTTTATAGCCCTTAATTATAGCCCACTGTCTATGTCCAATATCATGCACAACTGAGCTTGCACTTGTGTACTAAACTATCCTACACACAGTGCTCCACAGGTGCATTGAAAACAAAGTAGAAATTAGTGAAAAGTGAACAAGGAAGTTGGGGCATACCTAAGTGATACAGTGTTTACCTAGTATGCTTTAGGCTCTGGGTTAAATGCCCAGGACTACAATATACACATCCTATAATCACCAGCTGCATAAAAAAAAGTTTGTAAGAATGCTATTAACATATACAAATACTCTTTTTCTTTGGCAGTTGAAGAAAAAGATTCTGAAAAAGTTAACATTTTCAGCTCCATATGTTAAAGACAGGATTATGTCTAATTTTGGCTTGACTCAAAGTTTAATATTTGCAGTTGGTGAATCTTATGTCTATTTCTTGAACCAAGGGCAGAAAAGGTAGAAGTCCATAAATTTCTAGTCAACAGACTACAATGGATGAAAGAATGACTTGTAGGCTTTAAGTTCACCTAATTACAGACACTGCAACATGACTGGAGACTATGCCATCTGTTTTTGTAGCCCTTCGAGAGCTTACCATTGTTCGTGGTCAAGAAATGACACTGTCGAGATTTCAGCAATGAGGGAACTGTGCAAATGGTAAACAAACACATGGCCCTGGCTTCTGTGCTTTTCCTTTAAATATTCAGAAAAATCTCCACTAAGAACTTGACCATACAGTTTCTGTATACCTTTGATGTATGAATGATGGAGTGCTTTTCTCTACTACAAGAATGATCGGCATAGTGACTACAGAATGTGTGTGTGTGTGTGTGTGTGTGTGTGTGTTACAGTGATATGGAGTCATAGTAACAATCTGTACACTGTAGTTAAAAGGTCAGTAATACTCAGAAATAGTGTACCTATAAGTATCATTTCTAAACTGAATTGTAAACCAAAGAAAACAAAGCTTTCTTACCTTGTCCTTGGCTATGGCCGGGGGCTGCTTTACAACTTCTTTTACAGTCTGGATAACAGTTTCCACTCTCATGACACTGATTGAGCGAACTAATTCCACTAGCAAAAGCTGTTCTTCGCTGGCAGCAGGAATAACCTGGACAACACATCACTGTATTTATATGTGTGTATAAAGCATCTTCAGTAAATTCACATAATTAGGAAAACATTTTATGGCATTTTCATAATATAAAGATGTCACCTGACCATC
This sequence comes from Ctenomys sociabilis, assembly GCA_004027165.1. Taxonomy (NCBI): domain Eukaryota; kingdom Metazoa; phylum Chordata; class Mammalia; order Rodentia; family Ctenomyidae; genus Ctenomys; species Ctenomys sociabilis. The sequence continues at coordinate 13,156 of PVKA01001637.1, read as the reverse complement.
TTAGGTGAAATTTATTTAAAAACTTAATAAATGTACATAAATTAAAAATTGAAAATAAACTAGGATGAAAGTCTTGTAGGAACAAATGCAGCATCTTGTCTTGTCCACAACTCTACTTCACTCTCACCTTTATTTTCTGTTATTTCCAAGCAATATGGAACATTTTCCCCAATTTTAAAAACTTTTAGACATTATTTACTGATTTCTTCAGAAAAACAGATTTCACTTTCTTACATTTTCTTTTTTCACCAATGAAATATAATGTTCTTTAAAGCAGTATCCAGTATTTGCCTGACTGGCTGTGCTGTGCATTGTACCACCACTGCACCTCTTCTGATACAACTTCTGGCCTTGCCAGAGTGACACGCTGCCTCTTGTTGGTTACTTTCTCTGTACTATATGTATCACAGCTTCACCCCTAAGTGTGCCAACAACTGTTAATCTCTGACTATGTATTCAGGTGTCTGGGAGTCAATCTTGTGCCTTTCCTCCTCCTCTTCTGTAGTTAGCCCCACTACTTGGGCCCCCACCTTCCCACATCTTGGTTTATTTCTCCTTGTGGAGCTGCAGCTTGTGCTTTCACATTGCATGGCTGAAAATCCCTTGAGAATAGTTTGGTTACACAATTTATAGGTTCAGACTACTTCTCATTGAAAGTCCACCATCTCAATTATTAACAATTTTATCTTTATTCCTTTGAAGCAGACCAGCAGTTTTTCTTCATTCAATTCTAATCTTCATTAGATTTTAAGATTTCCTCTTTATCCCCATGGGCTGAGAGTACATGCTGATTTTTGTGTATATATAAATTTATTACATATATATTTTTTTCTCACTGTGCTGGGCATAATCTGGAAATACACTTCCTTTCTGAGGATTTTCTTATACTGTTTAATATTTTTCTTTTATCTTTCTCTTATTTCTGAAAAAGATATTGAGCCTCTGTTATGCCTCCTGCTTTACTTACCTCTTTGCTCCTAATATTCAGATCTTTAGATCCACTTCAGATATTTATCTCTTTTTTAACCTTTCTATGATACTGATTTCAGTCTGCTATAGAATTAGCAAACAAGAAAATTCTACATTCTTGTAATCTATTTCATGGATACAATATCATTTCATCCCTTAAAAGTTAATGCTTTCATTTATATTTTTCTGTATTACCTTCATTGCTGGGTTTTTAAAAAAATCAATCTTTCTTCTCCCTCCCTCGCTCCCTCTTTCCTTTCCTCTCTCAGGGTCTAGCTACACAGTTTGGACTCCTAGTGATTTTTCTGCCTCAGCCTCCCTAACCTGGGACTACAGGCATGCACCACCACACCTGGTTTTGAACCTGGGTTCTTGTGCTTACCAGGCAGGTGCTTAGATGCTGAGCTATCTCCACAGTCCACTGTTTGATTTTTTGAATCTAGTTTTAAATCTAAGAATTAATCGTGTCTAAATGGGAGAAGTAACATGGCTAGTATCTATGGAGCTATTATTAGCTATTATTAGATGCCAGGCACTGATCTATGTGACTTCCCCTTCTGCCCTCCTTTCCTGTCATCCTTCCTCCCTCTCCTGCCTTTCCCTTCTTCTCATCTCCCCTCTCTACCTTCCTTCTCATCCTTTCCTTCCCCTTCTTTCTTAAATACATAGAATCCTTTGAATAAACACTTTTACCCTGCAGTCACATAGCTGGTGAATGGAGAAAGCAGGATTTGAACCTCACACACTTAGCTTCAAAGTCTGGACTCTTCAGCATTATGTTGGTTTTCTCTTTCAAAACTTTTGGAGTTTGAGACATTTCAGACTTTCAGATTTAGTGATGCTCAGCCTGACTTTTTAAGCATCATGTCAATGTTCCCCAAATTTCAGATTTTAGAATATTTCGCATTTCAAATGTTCAGTTAGGGGTGCTCTACAGGTGAAGTCCACACGTATGTTCCCAACTCAGAAATATCCCTAACTTTGAATCACTTTGGTTTCAAGCATTTTGGATAAGGAATGTTCAGCTGGTCAACAGATCTTTCTCAATGGTCTTCCTTTCAGCGTGATGTTTAAGACATTCACACCACCCTGAACCACCAATAGTTCAAATGGATCTAACTGCTTTTATTGGTCTCTTTAGTAACTAGAAGTCTATAAATGGACAAAATCCAGTAAGTTACTTAAGTGCATTACTGCCCAAATATAAATATTCTATTTATACTCATTAAACAATTATAATAATCAAATTTATTTCATTAAAATATATTTGTGAACAGTTTATCAATAATTAATTCTCTAAATTTTAACACAGCCCCACCTCACTGCTGGTGTATATATTATGCATTTCCATGTACTGTATCACAAATTAGTTGCTTTACAATTTTTATACTATCTTAATGTTGTCCTTAAGGAACTGTAATTGAGGACATCTAGTCTGCCAAATCAGTGCTTTTCTTTGCAGTGTGGTAATCAAGACATCCTGGGAAGTGTTGCCAGCCAACATGGGGCCATCATCCCGGGACCAAAGTGGTTCAGGCTTGAGGAGTGACTAAAGAATCTGAGTCAGAGCCACCTGGCAGGGAGAGATGGGTTATAGCCCCATAGCAAACATGCTAAGTTTTATGGCCCTGTAGTCCACAATATAATAACATTATCTGTAGGACTGGAAATGTCAGAAGTTGTTGATTTAAACCTTTTATAGCTCAGCATATTAATATGGCTTTACGTTTTGTATCTGGTTTTTATACTTTTCTGCTGGATGGTTAAGACCAAGATAAAGCAAGACCTATACAGCAAGAAATGTAACTTCTGTATCTGACAAGGTCAGTCAAATCCCTCAGGATTTACCCAGAAACCCTGTACAGCAGTTTGTAGATCCTTTGTCAATATCAGCCATATGGATGAGTCACAGCCACTACTGGACTGTATTGGATTATTTTGCTGAATTCACACACCTACAATATTTAAATGGCAATGGAATACCCATCTCTGACAAAACTAAACAAAAAAGGGGGATATAAATGAAGGACCACTTTGTAGTGAAATACACACACACACACACACACACACACACACACACACACAATAGGATATATAGCTTTCTCTTCATTCAATGAGAAGAAAGATTTGTACTAATAGTGTTTGCATAGGATATCATGTCTGCAACTTGTACTATGAATAATCACTATGAAGACAACAATATACAATGTATTACTGTAATTTTCCTGCTAACCTGTTTGGAAACTGTCTCACTGTTATTTATCTCATTGTTATTTGTTTCTCAATAAAATTAATAAAAAAAAAATTCTACGGCCCTTGTGCCCTTGGGTGCAGAGACTCCTGACGAACTCTTAATTCCAGTCTCCTGTAGGGTAGGAGAAAAGGGTTGAGACAGGCTAGAGAAAAGGGAGTGCGAAGGCATCAAACAGATATTTACGTAATCTTTCAACCAGCTCTGCAGATTTCAGCCCTGTCCGAAGGAGTCTCTGGCTCAGAAAGCACAACATCGCCCACTTCTACTCTAGGGCACCATCTGTGGTTTCCCAGCAGGAATGGTTTTGGTTGCAGAGCAGAAGTCACCCATCAGCTCTCTCTGCTATGCAGAGGAGTTCACTTTTCATCTTGCAGAATTTTTATTACACTTTTTTTGGTCCTTTCTGAGACAGGGTCTTGCTTTGCAGCTCAGGCTGGCCTTGAGCTCACTGTAGCTCTGGTTGGTCTCAATCTCCCTGCCTCAGCCCACCGAGTGCTGGGATTAAGGCATATGCCACCACACCTGGATGATTTACTTATTTTTCCAATATCACACTCTCAATGCTTTTGTTATTGTGAGTTTATGACTTTAAATTTATTCTCTTCATTTATTGGGCACAAGCTCTTGGCTATTTTTCAGTAATCTGAGATTTCCATTCTGTTGAATGTGAAATCCATAAATAAGTCTGCACATACAAAATAATGTAGTAAGACAGAAGTGTTGATTCTTATCATTTGGAAATGTCAGCACATACAATGTGAAATAAACACAGTCTTTAGGTGAATAAATCACATGCTTTTTGTATTATTTAATAGCATTGCTATTACATATCGTGCTTTTTCAATATCAAACACTTTGAGATTTCAAACTCATAAATCAAGTGGAAATGTTTTCACATGTAGCTCAATGAAAATCAAATGAATTAAATTTAGAAACAGTAACTAAGTTGTTATGCTACATTCAGCTGAAAACTTTTTGTATTCTTATTAGTACCCAGAGAGACTAGTACCTAAAGAGATACTATCCTCATATTACCATTTTTATCTAAAATATAGTGGCAGTTTTATTAATTTCTCATTTTTTAACATTAAAGAATGCTTTTTTGAGTTTGCAGTATTAGAAATTGAACTCAGTGCCACATATATTTTAGAGTTAGCACTTTGCCAGTGGTTACTCCACTACTAAAATAAGACACAGTAAGTTATTATCAAAACCTCTGGATAAACTTTTCCTTTTGTAGAACTATGATTTCTACAGAATTAAATCCAGTACATACTAAGTAGAAATGTAACAACCAGTGACAAAAACAAGAAGTACCAGGAAGGTAAATACACACCTTGGGCCGGGCAGTGGCTTTGCTCTGTCTCCTTTCATTCCACACAAATGCAATGGCAGCCATGAAGTGAACACCATGATTCATTGAAATTGGCCCCAGTAACTCAAGGATCTGTTGTCTTAAGTTCTAAAATAATTCAAAACAGTCACAACTAAAAAACTATGAAAACAATAATACCTACATTTAACTTTTAGTTCTTTATGAATAAGACATGTTGTCTTAATACCTAAATTACTGTACAGCAACCTGTAGTTATTTTAAAAGCTATGATGTACCTAGTTCTAAAAGAAACAGTATAAAATGACAACTACCAATTGGCCAAATGCATATATAATTACTGTAACAAGATACTTGAAAAACGTAACATTTGAAATTCAATTTATTACATTTTATAATCTTGAAAGTGCCCATAAACAGATAGATAAAAAGATGTTTTTTAATACAATGGAGTACTATTCATCCATAAGGAAGGATAAACGCATTTATAGCTAAATGGAAGGACTGTGAGATCATACTTTTAAGTGAAATAAATCATACATATATGTATAAATATTATCTCTCTGGTGTGAGAAAGTAAGTGTTAATATGAGCCAAAATGTATAACAGATATTGTGAAAAAGGGAGTAGTTGTAAGCCGGGCGTGGTGGCACATGCCTGTAATCCCAAGCACTCGGGAGGCTGAGGCAGGAGGATTGTTGTGAGTTCGAGACCAGCCTGAGCTACAAAGTGAGCTTAAGACCAGCCTGAGCTGCATAGTGAGACCCTGTCTCAAAAAGACAAAAAAAAAAAAAGGGAGTAGTTGTTCAAAGAGAAAAGGAAATTAAGGAGGCTATAAAAGGGAAGAGAAAAATATGTGAAAAAAAGGATAAAATGAAAGAAAAATCTTTGTAAATGAGGGAAAGAGGGATTGAAGAGAGGGTTAGGGAATGGGGAAAAGAAGAACTAAGATATATATGTACATGTACAAATTCCTATGAGTATGGCCATTATGCATATCTAAATTGTACCAGCAAATTTAATTCTAAAAAAGTGGGACATTTTATAAAGTACTTTACATTTTTATGTTCATGTAGAATGAAACAATAAAGGTGGTCCAAACACAGGTGCTTGGATTACATGTCCCTGTGGTGCTTAACCTTCCCTGCCCCTGAGAAATCCTACATCTAAGTGGTTAGGCCCAGGAATACAATCAGGCTATTGACAAATGTCAATTTGACAAATAATAACATTCAAATAATGTTAAAAATGTAAAGCTGATGGGCTAGAGATACAGCTTAATAGCCCAGAACCTGCCTGGCAAGCCCAAGGTCCTGCGTTTGATTCCTAGTCCCCCCCACAAAAAAAACCCCAAAAATTTAAAGCTGAAAATACGAGAAATTCCAGAGTACAAAAAAAATCCACTATGAGATAATAACTCTGAGTAGATGAACTTTATTCTTTTATTGCAGAGCGTTTTTCTAACTAAAAATATAATAGTTGTTTAATTATGTAACACCAAAGTTTTACTGTACTTTTGAGCACTTTTTTATCCAGTAAGAATTCTTCAAACTTTAGTAGCTAGAGAACGTAATAAGGAGATAATTAACCATTTCCTTATTCATCATTCTGGGTCTTTTTTTCATTAACTAATGCTATAGTGAACACTGTGCCTAACTATGATTACCTCAGAATTCTTTCCCAACGCAGATTCCTAGATCAAAGATTATGAAACTTAAAGCCCTTTATACATACTCATAAAACTATTTCCCAGAAATATTCTATTAAAATATAAAAATGAACACATTAATAGTGTGCATAAAGGAACCTCAATAAAAGAAGCTAGACAAAAAGAGGCCAATGTTGTATTATCCCACTTGTATGAAATTCCCAGACACATCAAATCCTCAGATAAGGAAAACAGCAGCCCACAGGGCTTAGGGGTGGGAACAGGAAGTGGGTATAGATGGGCATGCACACTTTTTTCATAGTGAAGTATATGGTTGAAAATTGGAATGTACAGCTATGAATCAGAAAAAAAGAATCACAGATTCGTGTGCTTAAAATAGATGAATCTCATGATATGTGAACAGTATCTGAAACTGTTATTTGATCATTGACCTGTATAGAGTACCATAAGTAATACTGTAATATGCATACTTTCTGAATATAATCTTGGGCAAACTCCCCAAATGCAGGTTTGAGCACTACAGATTATGAAGTGTCTAACCTTGGTTGCTCCAAGGTTAATAGTGGTAACAGACGCAGACGCGGCCACAGTCATCTTCTCCGAAGCATCCGCCTGATGCAGCACACTCCAAAGCAGAGTCACAGATGACATGATCATGTGAAGGATTGACAGGATGCCGCTGCGTGCTTTAAACAAGTGTTTTTGGTCTACATTGACCAAAAGCTATTAAAAGTAGGGGAACGAAAACTTTTAAGTTTACAAGTGAGGGGGTACTGAACCACAGTCTTTAAAAAGTCAAGTATTTACATAACCTTACTTGATGATACTGTGCAGTTGGATCCAACAAACAGTAATGGATAATGGCTGTGATCCCTTCCAGGAGCGTGAGAATCATGTCTGGGGGGATAATTGATGCCATCCATAGAGGCCTGAATGGAAACACACTCATCTCAGCACAAGTTATGTGACAGCACAGTTCATATTTTATCAGCAGTAGACATCTAGCATTTCCTAGGCATACAATAAGTGCTCAAAAAATAAATGAAGAAATGACTAAAGGCATAACCAGGGGCTTTATTTCCTAAGCTATAAAATAAATTTACCTAAAGTAGTGTTTTTTCTTTTGGTTAAAGAATTAGGGGAACATCAGGATTTTTATTTATTTGCAGGCAAAAAGTCTGTGATTCTCTTTATATATGGGGTGTCTATGTATAAGTATATATGTGTAGTATGCATATGTACACACATACCTTCATATATACATGTATAAGAGACACAAGTTTAAATATCACATGGTTTCTCCTATATGAGAAACACAAAGAACAATGTAGAAGAGAGATGAATAGAAAACAGAAGTTTAAAATTTTCTCCAAACTATAAATTACATTGTTTTAAAATTATTTCAATACACATGCTGTTTTCACTTATATTAGTAGTTTATCTTAGTTTATTGAAAAGAAAACTGCATTGGTTAAAGAGTTCTATAAAAGAATTCTATCAAAAATAAACACGGGCCAGGGAGATAGTTCAGTGGAATGGACGCTTCCCTGGCAAAGACAAAGGCCTGAGTTCAATCCTTGGTTCTGACAAAAAAAAATAAAATAAACATAAATGCTCAGCAAATCTCTAGGTACTAGCAAGCAGAAGGTGTACCAATGCTGTATTAAATACAGGCTGTCTTCTTACTTGCTGATGACATAGCTTATGTTACACTAGGAAAATCCGACATCCACCTACTAAATTTCTGACTAATGTTTTAGTTTTGAATATGGCCTGGGAAAACAGTCTGCTATTAAAACAGGAAAATACAAAAAAAGCAGCAAAATCAGAGAAAAATAACTGTAAATTTAGTCTCAAATCAATTTCCATCTATGTAATACACCAGGTAAAAGCATGAAAACCCCTTGCAGAACATCCCTTACATTCATCAGCTGAGCCAAGTGAGCCATAGGGCCGCTCAGTCTTGTCACTTGAGTGCTCTTAGACTCCTGGAGGCGTGCATGGGTCATGGGGACACTGGGCTCACAGGGGGTTAGTCAGCTGGTGTCCACAAGGCAGCGTGCCACTGGGAGATGGGTGGAGGTAGGTCCCTGGGGAGGTGCCTTGGAGGACTCATCCTCCACTCGCACTTCTCCGCTCAGTACTTCTTGGCTGCCACGAAGCCAGCAGCTTTGGTCTACCATGTCCTCTCTGATCCAGAGTCAGTCATTACAGATTAAATCTTTGAAACCTTAACCCACAATCAACCTCCCCTCCTTCCTGTTGTGGGTGTCAGGTACCTTGTTCCAGCAACACACAAGCTAATACAGTCATCAAAATTAATTGAAGGGAGAAAAAAGGGTTAAGTATTCTTTCCCTTTTCTAGTCTATATCCTTTGATACTCCTCCTTCAGCTCAACTTTCTTCTTCATGAAAATAACAAGCTATCTGTGAACTAATAAAAACAACTAATTCTAATGTTTTTTCTAGGGAGTACGATTTCAATATGAGCTAGCCACATACTCTACCACTGAGGGCCCTGTGTCCTAATTGTGACTTTTTGGATTTTATCATATTCATACATGTGAAAAATGTCAATGATGACAAAGTTAAAAGCAACCCTTACCTACTATCAGATAATCCTGTTTCATATTTGTACTGCTGAATTAGATTGTCCAAATTTCTGCACAGCTGTAGTGTCACAGAGACAACCACTCTCTGTAAGACTTTTCCCATATAAGGCAGAGTGGATGTGATCAAGCTGATCCACTGGGGGTGCATTTTACATACGCAGTGTTGATGCAGAGCTCGTATCACAGCACAGAGGAACATGCCTTGACACGTGATTGGCTGGGCCTGCAAATACTGAAGAGAAGTCATGGGCTGATGGGGACTGACGTGTTCCAGGTCAGATACAACAAAATCAAAACCTGTTTCATTCTCTTCAGGAATCATCATTACTCGGTGTTCCAGAACAATCAGCCTCTGGAGCACCCTAAGTAGCTGTGACTGAAGTGTGCTGCCATTGTCAAATTCGTCTTCTGAGAAATTGATAAGGCTGTCCTCTGAGAAGCCTTCCTCCACAGCAACCATGTTCTTACCTGCCAGTTTTTCACTGTGCCACTTCTGAGCACTGAAGATAGATGACAGCAAACAATGTAGAATCACTTTCTGAACCTTGCATTTTGATAACATATCAGAGATAAAGCTTGGGAAGCCTTTTGTGGAGTTTTCTATTACTTTTGCCAGCTCAGTAAAGAGAAGTGTCAAAATTTCTATGCTCATCATCTGCATGTTTCGATTGCCTATTAAATCCTGAGCAGTAACCTTGACATGAGTTGGATAATGGCTACGCACGTAATACAAACAGAGGGAAATAAGAATTTCTATGTACATAGAACTGCGAAAGTTATGATTGGAGTCCACTGGAATGTGACTGTAAAAGTCTTTGCCCATAACAGAGATACGGTGTCTGGCCAATAGATTCTGAAGCAGAGACAACTGAGGTGTGTACACATTATTTACACTAGTGGTTGAAATGGCATTTACAAAAGCAACAGGATTAGTTTTCAGGATGGCTTTGATGGCAGAGAATGCATACAGAGTCCTTGACGAATCATACAGCTGGAGATACAGGAGCACATGTTGATAGAGAGGATGGATGTTGGAATTAGGAGATTTCCGTGATCCTGGGGAACCCATGTCACTTTCAATTTCCGAAATTTCTCCTTCTCCACAGCTATACCAGTTTTCTAAATCAAGACCATCACTAAAGAACACACTGGCTTGTTTGAGCTTTTCATTTGATGGTTTTTTCTTGTCATCATCCTTTTTTCTGGCAAGTTTTACTTTGGGTTTTGCTCCTGGTTGTTTACCTGATTCCTTGACAATTGTTTCTTTCTCTGAGACCTTTTCTGGTAATTTTTCTTTGAAGCTGAACTGAATACTGCTGTGACTCCTCTGTCTAGATTTGGTTTCAGTGGAAGCAAGAGAAGAATCATGGAGAGTCTGTGTGGTTCCTGAAATACAAGGTGTAGAACTATTTCTGGAAATTCCATTTGCCAAGAAGTACTCATGGTCTTCCTCAGCAGACACAGACAGAAACTGAGGACTTTCATTACTTATCAAAGAACTCTGACTCTGCTGAGTGGACTGATCTTCATTTTTCATTGCCTCTTCACTTAAATATAAATCACCACCCTTTGGAGGCAGAGCTTCAATTTCTAATTCAGACTTGAGTGATGCAGATTCTGCTTCTAGACCACTTACAACTTTACATATCAGGTCAAACACTACCTGCTGAATGTCATCTTCTGGGGACCTTGCTTTTGGTATGTGAGCATCCTCTTGGGCATTCACATTTTCAGGATCAACTTCATAACTCAAGTTGTCCCCAGCAGAGGACTGTGAGCATCCAGAGTCAGAACTCTGAAGTATTTCTATTTGTTGGTCTGGAAGATCAAAATCAGAAACAACCATTGGAATCGTCTCACTGCTGGTACTTAGGAGGGAAAGTCTATCACTCAATGGATTAACAGTGAGACTGAAGTTCTCTATTTCGTCCATGGTAAGTGGCTTTTCACCAGCTCCTTTTGATGCAATGAGTTGCACTTGGTTTACTGGCATATGACAAAAACAGTAAAAGAAGGGGAAAAAACCCAAAATATATTAAAATAAATGAAGCGTGGGAAGGTAAACTGAATTCAAACTTTTAAATAATTACTTTAATCACCTACCTTATCATTTTAGAACTTAAGTCAGAAAATGATAGACATGAATATTAAGAATGTAAACTAACAGCATATAAAAATTGTCTTTTCCCAAAATTTTGACAATCTTTTTACAAGAGGTTGAATTTTTTCTTCCCTGTATGCTACTGTCCTTCAGTTATGCTGGTTTAAAGAATCTAAACAGTTCCATATATAGACAAATGTATAAACAGATTATCTATTTGATTTCAATAAAACTCAACAAACACATGAATTATCTATTATCTATAATGCACTAATAATTTGGAAATGATAAGAAAGGAAGGAAGAGACTTCATTGTTCTTCTCTTAGGAGTTTAAACTTTTCTTCCACCTTGAGCTACAAGTGGCCCATGCTTAACCATCCCTTCAAAGGGTCTGTATCACTGGTGATATGTTCGTGACTGGCCCATACACCCTGACGGGATAGATAGGTATGTACCACCCATAGTTCAGAGTGACCCAGCAGCAAGACGTACAAATTATGACTCCACAGTGAACTTGTTAAAATTAGCAGGAAACTGTAAATACAATCACCCACTTCTGTAGTTTTGTGGGAGTATACTGCATTGATGGTCTTCTTTTGGAAAACGTGGAAGACTTAGAGCCATGAATAGTACAAACCAAATGGTATCAAATTCATATAATGAGAGCTGAGGCCTCCGACCTTGCAGCAGAAGTAGAAGTTGCCAGACAGAGACTATGGCAGGTAAAGGGCTACCACTGGGAAATCTAAGAAATCACTTTATTCAGCTTATTGTAATAAGTGTAGAAGGGAAACTAGAAGGATGAACAAAAACCTCAGGAAAACATTACAGATAGAGAGGGAACATGACTGGTTGCAGCCTCACCATTTACCAGCCAAGGGACTTTGGAAATGCCATAATTGTCCTGAACATCAGCAATTTGTTTGGTAAAATAACCTCTTTATTGGTGATCTCATGAGGTTATTTGTCAAAGGATATAATAAGACATACAAGTCTTATGTTTCTAAAATACAATATAGGACCTTTACTGTTGTACAGAGGGTATTACTTAGGAGGTTGTAAAGGTTGGGTGTTGTAGTAAGAATATCAAATATTTATTGAACCTCTAGGATATCCCAGTTACCACCAAACATGTCCCAATAATAACTGCATCTAAAGCTCGTAAGAAAGCTTCACAAATATTATTCCTATTTTATAGAGAAAATCAAACATAAAATATGCATTACAGACTTCTAAATTCCCAGTGCAGTATCTCCACACCTGTTGATGGATGAGGGTTGCTAAAAAATCTCCAAAGGTATTTTTCATCAAAATTACAGAACGTCTCAAACAGCAGCTGCAACTAATTCCCCCACTGAGAACGCTCACTGATAAAAGAGATCCAAAGAATGCTAAAATGGTCCTTAATGAAGCACGTTCTGACTTGGTCAGCCCTGTACTGCTAGTACATGAAAAGGTAGGAAAAAAGCCTGAGAAGAAATCACACACGTGATTCTTTGCCAGTCTCTGTTGTGTTTACATCTCATTTTGTTTTAATGCCTTAATTCTAAATAAAAGCATCCTAGTTTCATGTGATATTTACCATTGCTGCAGACAAAATTTTGCATGAAATGCTTGTCAGTCTCCTCTCCTGGATAACAGGGAATCTTATTCCAATAACGTTCTGCTTGGACACGCTGTACTGAAACCCTCTGGGTTTTTGGATGGAGCAAGAGCAATAGCAATGGTTCCAAAACTCTTGCAATATCATGTCTTTGAAGGACTTGGTTCAGCCAGGCCTGTCCCACAGAGCTCGTGGAACCATCAAGACTGTTAAGGCTGTCTAACATGATGAACAGGGACCTAAAATAAGCATCAATATAATGGAGTATTACTCAGCTATTAAGAATGATAAGTTCGAAGCATTTATACTGAAGTGGATGCCACTTTAACATATACTCATAAGTGAAATAAACCAGACACACATGTGTAAATATCGTATAGTCTCCCTAGTATAACAACCGAAAAGCAGAAATACAAAAGGAAACGTACAACAAGTAAAATCAATTGAGTCAGATAAGGCAAAGTGAATGGCATATGCTGCAGGATACTAATCAGCTTTTCTTCTGGATGGTTAACAACCTAAGTTCACAGATCAGAGTTGGAGAAATAGAAGAGCCACAAGGCCAGCCAACATTTTGGCCCTAGCCTTTCAAGGTCAGCGAAGACTCAGGACAT